>NQII01000644.1:48033-163476 GCA_002778355.1 Clitarchus hookeri
TACCTACCCTACAGAAAGAACGCTGTGTGCATTTAAGTAATTTAAATGCTTAAAATTTACTATTGGTTCAGAATCCTGAAACCTGTTTCGGACGAGCGCAGGTAAAATGATAGACGTGATGCGCTTTTGGTTTATGGTCTTTAAATGAATTATAACTTAAAATTATAGGATCTCTAATTTTAAGCTTTTAAAAGAAGCTGCAAATGAGGCGCCTATGTATAACACGGTATGAACACCAATTCTGTTTGTCTATGTATTTCTATTCACCATTGCTCTACTGATCAACACCACACTGTACAAGCTTACTGTGCCGTACAACGTCCGTTATTGGCAGGCTTTCAGCCAATTGGGTGCCGCATTGATCTGTCCCAATATATATATATTTTTTCATATGTAAGAGGGTATGCTCTCTAAAAGTGCCTGAAAGAGAATTAACCTCTCATTGACAGAGTTGGTCAATGGAGACAGAAGCCGCACGAAGAACCAAGAACATGGATAGGTCAGCTATTGTCTCTATGTAGGAATTATTTCGGAATTTGCCTGGAGTAATTTCTGAAAAACCATGGAAAACAGGAATCAGGATAACCGGGCTGGTAGCTGAACCCGGGTCCTTCCTAATTCGAGTCCCAGTTTTACCACTTCTCCGTCTAGCTTTGTCCTTACTTGCCCGTCACTACTTTCTCGCCAAGCCAAGACACTCAAAAGAGACGCATTAAAATNCCGTCTAGCTTTGTCCTTACTTGCCCGTCACTACTTTCTCGCCAAGCCAAGACACTCAAAAGAGACGCATTAAAATCTCTGAGACAATTATACTATAACATCATCATGAAATTTCGAACGCAGTCTTTCTTATCCTGAACTCGGGGTTTGAGATCATAAAGCAGGGAAAGGGTAACAATATAGAGTTAGTTAAGCGGACTGTTAAACATCACGGGCTTTATTACGGAGTGTCGTTGACGATTACCGCTCCTTTGTCCTTCCTCCTAATTACACGAAACCATGACGCTTATCTTCAGCTGTTACCGGAAGTGACGCACCGCGGGTTTGAGGAAGTGTCTTCGTCCCCGCCTTTTTCGGATACTGCAGAGAGAGGGAGTTTTTTTTTTTTTTACCTCTGGTGGTGTTTGTGTAGGTTGGGGCGGATCTCCGGTCGCCGATGGGGTTTACCGCCTGCTAAAGTAATTACGGCGTCGTTAGAGGGAGATCGTCCATTAAAGCAGTGGAAGAAAAGGACCTGACCCAGCCTGCCNACTGAGCTCGAAAGAAAACGCTCGTCCAGTCGCTGGTTACTGTCCAGCACACGGAATGATGATCGCTTTTTTTTTTATAGACTTCCATTGTTGTCATGTGGGTCTCATTGTATGCCGTTCAATACTACACTGTCCATGTCATATATATATATATATATATACATATATATATATATATACACACACACACGGACAGTGTAGTATATATGGGTGTGTGTGTGTGTGTGGACATCTTTACGGAAATGTACACATAAATATACGTGAACGCAGTTCGTAATGACGAAAAATGGAGCTGAACTCCGTAAAAACAAAATACGGGAAAGTGTCTTCGGGTTTCGGGAACGAACAATGCCGAGTCTGCATGCACGAGGCTTTCTTCGCCACTGTAATCAGATAATCTTCGTTTCTGCAGCAGTTAGGTATTCCACGTCACTAAGAAATATTCCTTCGAACATCGAAAAAGTAGTACCAGGTGTCTGCAACATTTAGCAACACTTAAAATACACTAGCATTATTAGAAACGGAAAAATTTGCTTATGTGACTACAGAGCACAAAAACTGAAGTTGTATCACAGATTTTTAGAAAAAGAGCGTGAATGGTTAGTCATGAAGTCTAAAGTTTTTTTTACTCTGATTCAAATCAAGCTCAAATATAAAAAATAATTTAACTTTTTTTAATGTTTTTATACACAGCAGAACACCCGTATAACAAAAATTAAGGATTTTTCATTATATCTTTTTTTTNCTTTTTTTAATGTTTTTATACACAGCAGAACACCCGTATAACAAAAATTAAGGATTTTTCATTATATCTTTTTTTTAAACTGGAAGTACAGAAAACTAACTAATAAATTTACGGAGAGGTTCCGTGAATTCATGGAAAGTTCTGTAACATTTACAGAAAGTTTCGTTTTTGAAAACCAACGTGTCCGTAATTTTGCGGAGAGTTCTGGATAAATTTTTATCATCACTTTTCCGTAAAAGGAAAGAACATTTTTTGACAGTGTTGCGAGATGAAACAATAGTCTTAAAAAAGTATGCCGAAGGTGGAAAATTACTGTTAAAAAAAAAGGAAAGGTATGAAAATAAAAAAAAAAAATTGTCGTAGAAATTTTTAAATTGAACAAATTTAATTCTTGAAACTAAAACTCGGAATAATTGTANAAAAAAAAAAAATTGTCGTAGAAATTTTTAAATTGAACAAATTTAATTCTTGAAACTAAAACTCGGAATAATTGTACATGCCATTAAAATGCTACGAAGAGCAAATTTCTTGGGGCATTTTTAATGTGTTTCGCCCGTATTTCGATTTTACTTTTTTAAGTAGAATTAGTAGTGAAAAATATTTAAATACTGACATTTATATACAGCATATAAATGACTCAATATATGACTATATAACGCACACTGGTATGCATGTAGTTTACAATGCACATTACCCCGTCCTCTTTAAGTAGCTCTGCCTGCCTGCAACTGCACGATCAAAGTCTGGGAACACGCGGGCTGTAAGGCTGACTTTCTCACTCACAACGCACCTCGTCACCTATGTTCTCAAGGCGCAGCTCAACTAGTGTGCAATCTTTCAGTGGGCGGCTTACCTGGACGCGACTGTAACATATATTCTATACTTTTATGGCATGAAAATAAAAATAAAAGTAATATGCATGCTTAGACAGCTCTGTAGTTTCTATATTGAAAATTTAGCAGCTGAAACAGATTTAAAAAACACCAGTTTTAGCCATTTTCACGTCCACAAAAAAAATCATCGTGCAGTTGAAACAGAATTTAAAACTTGCATTTGGACACGAAACTGAACAACGAAAGTACTATAAGTACTTTCCACCACGGGATATTCAGTAATTTTTGAATCACATGTTTTCAAGCGAACTTCTGCAACTCACTACGTGCGCCAGCCAGGTGGAGCCACTTAATGAGTGTCTAGAACTACCAGTGAAGGGGAGGATTGGGATGCTATTCAATTTTATGTATTTTGTACACGAGTTATATTAAGTACACATTCTCTCAGAATAATAATGCTTTGGTAAGGCGTTGTACATTACTGAGTACAGTGCACGAAGTAGCTAGTAAAGAAAAGAAACGCATGCAAAAGGAAATGGAGACAACCGCCACATTATAACTAAATGAATAATTAAGTTTTAATGACATTTACAGAAGTGATGATGGTTACAGCAGTTGGTTGCACATAAATGGTTTCGGGACACAGCTACGCAATACCCTGCCCAAAGTCCGAAAATTCAACAGCGCACTCTAAGCCAAAGTTCATAAACTTTCCACATCAAGGGTCCTGCACTCAACCTTCCTACAGACTTTCCACCAATAAAACAGTGTCGTCGCGACGAATAGGACCACCGGCCGAGATTACAGTATCTTCCCTCACTCCTCGGGGAGGCCTGGACCACCGTTTACCGTGCCTATAATGCTACCCCTGATTCCCGGTTTGAAGCGGGAAAATCGCCTTGGGCAAATCGACTGGTTGCAGAGAACAATTTGCTTCTGTAAGTCGGCTATTGATGTAAGGGACACCGCGACGGCAGATCCCGCTCTGCTAGCCACCAGGATATTGTACTGGTGGACGCAGACGTATCCCCAGCTGCCGTGACATGCCCCTGGAGGGTGCGCAGCGACGCCCTTAGTGTGCTTAAAGCCTGTCACACGATGAAATGATCCTCCCTGCTGGTGGTCCGCCGGGGTAGACCCAAGCCTTCTCGACGGGTGCGTGTACCGTCCTGTTCCCATTGCGTCAAACACCGACTCACTCGCAGTGTAGGCAGAACGGTTCAAGAGGCGAGCAATGCGCCGAAACGTCCAACCTGCCTATCTGAGGCCGACGATGCGTCCTCTCGTCTAGTCTAACGCATCCAACTGTGCAAAGGATCGTCGAATGCGCCATCGGGGCATGCATCGTGTTAACTGAACCTGGGTCTGCGGCTCACACTGCTACTTAGGCCTTATTCGGTGTCTTGCAGCTGTGAATGATGGAGGGACATGTATGCCCTCTAGAGGCACATACACTCGAGCAAACCGCATTACAAGCAGATGGGACACACGATACTGTGTGGCAATCTTTGTTGTACTGGCGTGATTCGTTCATGGCGATCAACTTTTTTTGCAAATGAGTGTATTTTGCAGTTTTATAAAATCTGACATGGGTTACATAAAATAAAAACAAATCTTGTATTTGCAACTAGCAGATATAGGGGAAATGTCTAGAAAACGGCGCATAATGCATGTGGATTTTTCTTCGTACTAGAGAGAGAACTATTCTTTTGCGACTAAAGTAGCGCAGAAAGGCAAGGGAAATACTAAAAAAGTACAACATGACAAAGGAAGATTAACTTCAACTTTCTGAACTCCCAGTCCTGTTTGTAAACGTTATTATAATCTCGCCTTTCTATCGAGCGCATGCTCTTTCGAAAGAATAAAATAGTCAGCGGAACAAAACAGGTACGACTCAAATAAGAAGATTAAATCATCAAAAAAAATCTCTTTTTATTTTATTTTAACTCTGTTACGTTTAGCATCGTACAAAAGTGAAAAAAAGGGGAGGGGGAGGGGCTGTAGAACTACCTGAAAGGCAAAACATATATAAACTCATTGGAAGATACTACGCAAAACCAACGGGCAATGAGAATTGTGCACAAAAATTGCAGTAAAAGTTGATGCGCTGTAAGAACACGTTCGTGTCAAAATGGATCCCCTTGTCCCGGACAGCCCAGGCGAGTTTGGTTGCCTGAGGCAAGGCTGTTTTTGGTGGCCTCCATTTGACGTGTGACAACGTACTTCGAATATTTCTTACCTTATATTATTTTACGTTACCGGTGGAAAACACGTTGCTTGGAAAGATGTCTGCCGTTTGCTACCAAGCTAACAAATATTGGTGTTTTATATGAGAAATTGCATTCTGTTCACACTGTACTATTGCGAGTAACTATATATATATTTCCACTGTCAATAAATTGTTAAAGGAATTCTGGTTAAACTTCCAATTTTTCCGACGGGCGTCATTCAAGATGATTCTGTCTCGAGAAAGAAAAATCTCAGCAAAAATAAGATAACTGAACGCTTGGTGACTACTGAAAATTACATCAATCAAGGTCAGTGATAAGAACACAGCTGGTGAACTTGAAGGTATATGTTTTCAGATCGTGCGTACTTCCGTGGCTAACGCCTGTCCATCACCCGTCGTCCAGTGTCTCTCCTAGCATTATGACGACACTCAGATATCCTCTGTACAGTTTATTATTGCAGTCTGGAATGTGCTAACCAGTGTATTTGGAGGAGACTGGCGGGTGCCTATCACGCTGCACAAGTCCAAGCCGATCCATTGAGTTTCCTGTTTTAAACGAACTACCGACAGTCTACTTATTGTCTAATGTTCTGCATAATTGTGTTCTTGATTGTACACGTTANTGGCACTGTCCTGGTATATCGGCTGTTCACAACAAACGCAGTACTTTTGAAAGCGCTGTTTAAGATCTAGTTGTATGAACGTTGTGTATTCTTCCACCATATTTAAAATTAACATTGCAGTGAGTCTGATTACTTTAGTCATGCCTCCGTCAAATTATACTCTTAAATTATTAGAAACGTGAACATTAAAAACAAATTACTAATTCTTACACTTAGCACTAAAAAACAGAAAGCGAAATAAATGGATTCAATATTCACAAATGTTTATCTAACCCTTTTAATTCAAAGTCTAGACAGGGAACTACTTTTCATACGTCGCTGCCAACTTTACCGGACGCATGCCACTCAGTGCACCCGTTCAATTATATGCAGGTAGGGGTAGTGAAATGTTTCAAAGGTTGGATTCAAATGCTCAAATAACCGTGAACTGCCTATAACAACGGCCATAGGATTGCTTAGGCGATAAATGTGATGCACGCTGTTTGTGGTGGGCAAGAAAAGAACTCAGCGGAGATGTTTCCATAACATGTATAGCTAGGGGCAGTGATATTTCGCGAAAATATTTCGAGACAAGATACAGTCCAAGACACTATAGGGTCGTCCAACTTCTTTTATTGGCTAAGAAATGTTCTGGCCCGTGTTAACAGTTTTTGCACGAATCACGAAGGTTCAGTGTCGGAGTTACTTAGTCCCGAGTGGCTTGGTCAAAGACGGACACTGCACCAGCAGCCAATGGAGGTATAACAACAGCTGAGCTGTGTATATAGTATTGAAGTCTACTGTGTGCTCCGATTTTTACGCGAAAAGTCACTGGCCCTATGTATAGCTTTTTTTGCTAGGAATTTTGAAAATGTATGTTTGATAAAAACAGAAAGTACGTACTCCCTATCTATATTGAAAATATACGCTTGTAGGGATCTTCTCCTAAGAATACGTTTTGTTTGAAACGCCTGTCTTTAAAATTAATGCACTGAGGCGTAATTTTCTTAACATAGGATTTCCTATTTAAATTTCGCAGCTGCCAGCCGGTAGGCAAATTCCTAATGAGCGTAGAACGAGGACTTCGGGTGTCTTCGGCAAGAATTCTTTTTCCTTATTCGAGTTAGTGGGGCCTGGGTTGGCGGGAGTTGATAAGTGTGGAAGGACGGGGACAGGAGTTCGCTAACGACGTCACGAGGAGTGCGGGGTCGTCGCAAGAAGAGGCCGTCCTTTGTCCGGACCCCGCCGCGGTGCTGCCGTCCTCCCGCCACATCCTCCTCGCCGCGCCCGCACTTGGAGAGCGAGCACAATGGCTGCTCTGGGCCGCGGCTGTCGAGCAAAGTGCCCCGCTTCTCGGTTTCCGGTTCCGCCCGGCAAGGGACGGAGGGAGGGGGGTGTAACAAGCCCCCGAGGCGGGCGCCTGCTGCAGGCAAAACAGCGCGAACTTCTCCCCACAAGAACCTCGTCGTTGTCTGTCCCCGCTCACGTCTACACGTAGCGGACTGCACCAACACCCGTCGTACCTACCTACCCTCCAAGAATTGTTAGTCAGTATAGGCTCTTGCCATTGGCGTATACAGAAATTTATATAGGAAAATGGGGGAAGGGGGGTGGGATTTTTTCAGCTGAAGAACAGCAGCACTTGTCGACACCTGCAATTTTTTATTTACTACTTATTTTTACTGTGCAGAATTTGGACTGCTCTTGACGTCGAAGGGGTCGCGGTGGCCGAGCGGTTAGACTGCTCGCCTCCCACCAAGGCGAACCGGGTTCAGTCCCCGGCCGGGTCACTCCCGGATTTTCGCATGTGGGAATCGTGCCGGACGACGACGCTGGTCGTTGCTTACGATTTGTTTACCTCCGCGTGTGTGACGTATTGCCTGCGTGCCAGGCGTTGTATGGTCACCGCTATAAACTTTGCGTGTGTTTTAAAAGGAAACGATGGGTCCTAAGCACTTGCAACCAGGGGGTTATTGTTATTAAGCAGGGCGTACTGCTAATTACGACGGTATCAAAATTACATACAACTTTAAGGCAAACATTTGTACGCAATGAGAGGGTAGGCATCCTTATTATTTGTATTAAGGAGGGAAGCGTTAACACCAGTTTTTTTTTTTGTAAGTTGAAGATCTCAATAACGCTAAATATTATCGAGAGAATCATAGTTTAATTTCACGCCGTTTCTGATGTTTTGCAAAAATGCCATGTCTAATCTCTATTTTCAAGGGTGTATATCTCCCTTACGAATTGAGCTAGGCAATAAGTTGTTTCCATATGTCTACTTCATTTTCTACAAGAAATCACCTCCCGAATTATTTCGGGTTAGTTTCCGAACAGCTTGTATATGTGCATATAGGCCAACGTTTGTACATATAAGATGCTACACGTAGGTAAATATACACATGTACGTATATGTACCGATATATATATATATTTATTTGGTCCACATATATAAATGTACGTATGGATGTCTACGTATATGTGTGTGTGTAAGTGTTAAGTGCTAAGTGGTGTACCGACAGTGGGCTACAGGATGCTTCTCGCTACTGTGGAACAGAGAACACCTGCACTGTGAAGTTAGACAGGGGATAGGAAGAAGTGTAACTACACTCGTGTGAGTGCGGTCTGCTAGCTGCTAAATATACTAGAAGAGGAGGGAGAGGTGGCGGGCGACGAGGTTAATGCTAAATGCGTGCCGAGTGGTGGAGGGTGCCTAGAAACCTGCGGCACTGCCGGCGCATTCCGGGGACGTGCAGGAAGGGAGATTAAACATCCCTAATTGTAACAAGTTCCCGTACTTGAATCGTCGCAAACAGTGAGGAACTTTGCAATGCAATGACTACCGGAGTATTTTAAAAGGATGTCAATAAAACAGCATGTCTCAAACATAATTTGCAATATTATTTAGGAATACAATTTCTGAGTATTTTTATCATCACGCAACGCATTTACTTTATGATATCTCATGCCTGCGAAGGCCTATTTAATTGGTACTTCCTTAACTGTGTCGGAATTATATAATCTTTTTCGGGCCTACTTTAAGTTATGCTTTCGTCTGTTGCAAAAAAAAAAATGTTTTGACGTTTATGTACTTTAGCCGACAAAGCTTTTGTTTCGACAGCCAATGAGTTGCAGGCCATATGTGGCTACAGTAATATGCAATTCTCTTTGCCCAGGGTAATAGCAAGTTTAGCGTATCAGTTACCCGCAGGGAGATTATTGGGCATTGAGCCTCGCAGTGTGCAGTACCGACCCAGTAAAGCCGCACTGAGCGTTATGTACTGTACATAACTGTGTACAATAAGTCTGTGTTAGTTAAAATATGGTAGTATAAATAGCTATTGGCTGTTCACGTTTAATAGTCATTTTAAAATCCGACATTTGGAAAAATGTCACTGCCTCTAGCTGCGTGTGTTTTAACGGGCACGCTGGTGAGCGTGCCCCCAGTTAAGTATGTAAGGACGGAGGGAAAGAAGATCCATGTCTTACTGTTGAATTAAAAGTGAGGTAAACATTTGTGAATACAGAAACGGTTTATTTTGCTTTCTGTTTTTTAATGCATGTAAGTGTAAACCTGATCAAATTTGTAACATAATTACTTTTCTAATAATTTCACATCTTCACTTGATCAGATCATGAATATAGTGATCATGTCCTTTGCAATGCTAATTTTACATATAGTGAAAGGATACACAACGTGCATACAAGTAGATCCTAAGCATTGCTGTCAAAAGTTCCCAGTTTACCGCTGTATATATCAGGCCAGTGTCTACATATTTCTTGCCGAAAGTATGAAATGAGCGAAATCAAACAATTCGACCTTGGGGGTAAGACGTCAGGTTAGGACAGCACGAAAGAGCATGGTGTCTAAGGGAAGGCTGTGACAGGTACGTATGTACCTATCTCTCTGCGCAAATTGATTGGAAAGAATGAAGGTATAAAAGTGCTCCGTACATTGCAAAATACGATGAACTGCAAGGTTTCTATGCTTTTGTTGTACTGGTGTGAACTGAAACATACACGATTGCCCGGTGAATTAATTTTAATCAAGCTATTAACATCAAATTAAATACCCCCATTGTTTGTTTGTTTGTTTGTTTATTTTTCTGTAACATTAACAACAAACAATCTTTCGCATGTTTTGGACACCTGTGTTACTGTATCACTAGCGCGCGCGTCACCTGTGTAGGAACTCGCAGACATCCCAGCGCGTGATGCAACCTACCCCTCCACAGCTACAGTCAAATGCATACACCTATGAACACCCCCTCATATCTCAAAAAGAGTCTCTCGGATTTAAAAAATAATCACGCCACTGAATTCGCTGCCTAATAAAATGTTATGATATTGAGAGAAATGAGTATATATTCCCATTTAAAAAAATTAAGTTAATAGCGTTGTTTCAGTACTTGATCACATCTAGGAACAGACATAGACGGCGTCTTATGAGCACCGTAGTGCCATTTACGAATTCGAAATCAAAATTTCGTTACCTTCAGTGGTTTCGAAGATATTTGGGATGTACATGTTAGCTAAGTAATCTTGTATATGTGTAGTTTTTAAACGATACTGCCATTGATAATGAATGATTTAAGCTATGTTTAAGAAAAAAATTATGAACCCATTTGATATTACAGTGAACCAATCATAGTTGAAATTGGTTTAACTGTTTCAGAGTATTGGCTTATAACACTTTGAAAAATATATTACTGATTTATGCAACTTAATTGACGCAGTCTTCCACTGCACTACACTTGTATTCAGAATCACTGGGAACTGGTTGAATAGTTACTGACATACGATATTAAAGATTAATTTTTGAGCATATGCTATCTTCCAAAATTGTGAACTAATGTTATAAATGAAAGCATTTAGTGCAAAAAATACGTTTAAGCATATCAAGTTGAATTTCAGATGTTTCAATAGTTTCATAAATAAAACATTGAATACAAAGTATAAAGGATACAGCATTACTGAAAATAATTACTTAATTAATCGAAATTTTCTTGGTTTTGGTGGATTACCGTAATACTATATGTAAGTAAATTTTTTTTTCCTATTTGCGATACGTTTTGGAAGTTTTTGATGTACTATATAAAGGCTTTAATTTTTATGTGCCGCTGTCTTATATAATGGCCGAAAATGAGGCCACTAATTTGTGTGTTAATAGTCGCTATACATGCTGTTGGCAGACCCACTTTGTCAGTAATAGGTGTAATGGTTCGGTAGATAATATCTTAATATGGCGAAATTAGTTATAAGGCTGCCATTTTGAGGATAATGTTCTGATATATTAAAATTATGTAATTAAAGGTTGCCATGTTTGACATAACTTGTGTACCAAATTTGACTGGAATTGGTTCCGTAATTCCTGAGCTCTGCTTTATGAATTCCTTATATTCTGTTATCACGCTCTTCCAAAATGCCGGAATAACGAGGATACAAATTTCTGAATTCGATGCTGACTACGTGTGCTGTTAACATACCAGTTTTGGATCACATTTATTGAAAGGTTCCTGATATAGAGCCATTAAAACAGTTACAAATCCTTCATTTTCAAAAAAGCAACTTTCTGATCGAAAAATTTACAAATTGGATGCCCTTATTAAGTATTGCGTGTGTCAAATGTGCTGAAATCCTATGTAGAGGAAAGTGAAAAATAATATCATAAGCATCTTATTTTCTTTGAATAGTAGGCTAAAAGAGAGAGAGAGGGGGATAGACAGATACAAGTCAAATACTTCTGAAAATAGGCAGAGAGAGAGAAAGAGAGAGATAGAGACATACAAGCCAATTACCACGTCCAATCAGCCATCTGGCGCATACAGGCATTCTGGTGAAAAGTTAAATTTTACATTCAAGGGACGCACGCAAATTTTAATTTTTTTATATTGATGAAATGTTTGAAACGCTGCCGTGCATTACAGGTCGTTTGTATTACGTTTTAATATTTGAAGGTGTATGTGAAAAGCGTGGATTTTTCTTCATGTAGCTACTGTTTTGAAGGCTCCTCTATGACAAACCTATAGAAATTACGGATAGGTTCCATATATATATATAATATTAACGTCAATTTCATTTTTCATCATTATGGACAGTGATTGAAGTTAACATTTTGCGTTTATATGAATTAACAATTGTTTTTATAATTTTTTTTTTTTCAACAACTCATATTTTCTTCTCCGAAAACATTATTGTTTTGTTTCTGTTACCGGTAGCCAGTGACGGTATTACATTTTAGCCTCACGCACGGGGCTCAGACAATATATTCAGAAAATTCACTGCCGCTCGAAAGAAGGTCTCACAGACTTCGTTTTTTTAATTCATTCCTGGTTTTGGAGTTATTTAAGTGATATATTCTTACTTGTAAGGCTAACGGAACGATTACAATTACCAGCCCAAGCTCAGTATTTCGACCGACGAATCAATCAAATGTTTTAAAACAATTGTAGGAAATATTCTTGCAGTGGGGTTAACGCCAAATAATTCATATGTGTGGAAGTTGGAAGGAGGAGGAAGCTGTAAAAAACGCGATAGAAAAAAATTGACGCCGAAAGACATGGGCAAGGCGTATTCAAATCTGTTTAGCTGCAGAAGACCGTTAAAATGTCGGCTTGTGTGCACCCGTGTAATGGATCTTGAAGCGAGCGGCTGTTGGTTCAGCTTATCGCGAGCTGCAGACTGAAGGCGGAAGACTGAAGAGGAACGAGGATAATCCCAGGGAACAGGAAAGAAAGTATTGAAGTAAGGAAGCGCACACACTCAAAGCGCTTTATTCGCCCTTACAATGTGAGTTATTGCTGAACATAAAACTGTCTCCTGAACGCCATCTTTAATTTACAATTTTTTTTTAACTTTTTTTATATCTTATATTTGTTTGGGCAGAGAGCACTACGTAATTATATTTTAGGGACCCCGATCGTTTGAATTATTCTACTACCATCACTACTGTCGTCATTCTCAGACGGCAATGAACAACTAACTTCCATTTATTGCACATGGTAAACAAGTTAAAGGTAATCCATCATCTGGTTGATTTGCTATCGTTTTTAAGAGAATTAATTTCAATAATGTATGTTGAATACACTTGACGGCTTAAAGGATGGTAAGATCACAGTGTTTAAAGGTGAGAGATAGAAATGATTATGTATTTTACCACGTTTTTTCTAGTTTGCTTGATGTACGAGGGCTGTTCCCTGTAAATTAAGATCATTATGTTAATGTTTTGAAAGTTATTTTGAGGAGTGTAATTCCCAAAAAAAAGTGACCGGAACTGCTTCACAAAGAATTTTTTTCCATTCAGGACAATGCTGGACCACATGTAGCTCGAAGGCTATGGAAGCTTTGGAGAAAATTGGCTGGATGTCTCCAGATCGTCCTTCGTACAGCCGAAACCACGTGATCTCCGATTTCTGGACTTTTCCTAAACCTAAGAAAGAGTTCAGAAAAAGAAAGTTAAACACGAACCAGGAAGTGAGAGCTTTCGCATCCGCTATGTTACACCGACTCTCAATGAATGATATGCAGCGTGTGCTTTACGAAACTAGTGCATCGCTAGAAATTGTGTATAGAGTGTGTGATGGCAGCGGACTTATCATTTAGGAGGTTGGGGATGGGGGCAGGGAATCGAAAGGTCAGGGCTGGAAACACCATGGAAACACCGTGGCTGACGGAGTGAGGACGATAATGGGCTAGTGGCGGCCCCGCCAGTGCACTGGCGATCAACCACGGCGAGGTCATGTGCAGTTTTCCAGAGGCTGCATATGTTCTTCGCCTGCNCCAGGAAGTGAGAGCTTTCGCATCCGCTATGTTACACCGACTCTCAATGAATGATATGCAGCGTGTGCTTTACGAGACTAGTGCATCGCTAGAAACTGTGTATAGAGTGTGTGATGGCAGCGGACTTATCATTTAGGAGGTTGGGGATGGGGGCAGGGAATCGAAAAGTCAGGGCTAGAAACACCATGGAAACACCGTGGCTGACGGAGTGAGGACGATAATGGTCTAGTGACGGTCCCGCCAGTGCACTGGCGATCAACCACGGCGAGGTCATGTGCAGTTTTCCAGAGGCTGCATATGTTCTTCGCCTGCNCGGAATATTCGTGGGAACCCAGGGGATCAGTGAGAAACCCCGGCTTTTGGCCGTGCTGATCGCGGGTCGGACTCTGGGTGGCGTTGGTTGAACCTCCCGCTGGGAGGAGGCCTGGAGACGGGTATTTGCCTGGAGGGTGGAAATGGTGGCCCGTGCGGCCTCAGTAGCCAGGAGAAAAGAGTCATTCCCTCCCACCGAACCCCCACGACACAAAGTGCTGGGTTTGGTGATGGGCTCTTGTCACTCGAGTACCTCTTGGTGAAAAAAATCGGCGTGTCGCCGGACCCTGTTTGGAAGAGTTGATGCTCGCTAATGAAGGGACGCTGGTCTGGTCCGCCTAGTAAGAGGACTCGTTTACGAAGCGTGTTCGTAGAGGTTGGATAAGCCTCGGCCCCATCAAGGTGGCGCGTGCAGATTCAACTCTGTACGATACTGTTAGTAGGTGAGGTGGTAACCACGCCCACCCACCACAATTGGAAGGAGCGTAATCTCTTTCTATTGGATTGCATTAAACTGCAGCCAATTAAAGCACGGTGGTGCGAATTAGTTTGGTCTGGGTGCACATACTTTGTGGGACTGGCTGGTGTTCGCATTATGGATTACAATTTAACACATGAAGTGGCAAATACAATGTCTGAAGTGGCTTTGTGGCTGATCTGGAACAATACTAGTGCTGGGCGCTGTGCACACCGTATGTTGCTCTGGATTACACTCCTGTTGTACCCATTGGGCTAAGGTACAGGAGACCCGACTGCCCACAAGCTGTATACAAGTTAGACAGATAAAGAAGTCATTTCATTCTCACCGGCACTCAAGATGCTCTGTTAAGCGCAGACCACACTGAGAAAAAGGTCTTGTTGAATCAAACAAAGTTTGTTTGGCGCAACTAAATTGATTGTTTGTATAGGGGCAATAGAATATTTTAATGTTGTAACAAATTAATTTTGTTGTTCTTATTTGGTTACTCCAAACGCAGATTTGGTTGGTGCAGCTAAAGATTTGTTTGGCCCCACGTACAGTTTGGGTTAATATAAACATAATTGGAAACCCAGCCGAGGTTAAAACCTAGATAGTCTAAGCCCGAGCACTGTGCCCTATCGTCTCAACTAAAGTGACTACAGATTAATGTGTAATGTTTTTAAATACATATACTTCAAACACTGGACAACGNCTATCGTCTCAACTAAAGTGACTACAGATTAATGTGTAATGTTTTTAAATACATATACTTCAAACACTGGACAACGTGCGCAAATAAATATTTCAATTTTTGCAGCTCAACTTTTTAGTTTCCTGTTGACCTTGTTTTATTAGGATATTTTTTTTACCATTATTAAGCATTAATAAGCACTATTACTATCCCAATTGTCACAAAAANCTATCGTCTCAACTAAAGTGACTACAGATTAATGTGTAATGTTTTTAAATACATATACTTCAAACACTGGACAACATGCGCAAATAAATATTTCAATTTTTGCAGCTCAACTTTTTAGTTTCCTGTTGAACNATTTTTGCAGCTCAACTTTTTAGTTTCCTGTTGACCTTGTTTTATTAGGATATTTTTTTTACCATTATTAAGCATTAATAAGCACTATTACTATCCCAATTGTCACAAAAATTACAAACTCTCGAGCTATATTTTCGAACGAAAGCAATCAAATGTGTGGCCAAACAAATACGTACAGTTGTTCAAACTAAATATTTTGTTGACAGTCTAATTTCGGCGAAACAGAGGTTTGTTTATTCAAACATGTGTTTTGTTAGCTGAAGCTGAAATATGGTTTTTGTAATATATTTTTTATTGTATTTTTTTTTTAAGTTTTGTCTACTCAACAAAGTTGGGACAACTAAATATATTTTTTGCCCTTTACAAATATACAAACAAGTATTTTTTTTTTTTTGTATTTCTCTCAGTGCACCTCGCCTTGTGCTTGTCCTCTTACGAAACACCGTTCAACTTGTAGACGTTGCTTATAAGTACTCTTTCCTTGCATAAATAAATTTAGATCGCATAATTTTTGCATGACATGTCAAAATCACAATTTTACTGATTTTGGGACGTACAAATAAAATAAACAAAATAATTTACGGAAATTTAACAATGGCGACTGAAAGGTTATGTCTTAATTAATTTTAAGGTATGCTTAGTAAAACTTATAATACAAAAAAAACCATAGATTGCTACAAATAAAAAGTATGCAAAAATTTGCTTATTTTGATCAATTTTTTAAAATTCCGAAGACGTGTCATTGTGAGATTTTAAATATTCCTTGAAGTAACTCAAGGTTTTACATTTTAATGTGAATTTTCTTATTTCTGAAAGTGATATATATTTAATTATTCATAGATCCCAAAGACACTAAAATTGTGATTTTGACAGGCCACTGTGTGAAAAATGTAACGTCTAAAATTGTTGTACAAGGAAATAGTACTTGTAAGTAATGTACACGAGTTGAACAGTGTTTCATTCAAATGCAAAATAATACATTTTTTTCTGTGACCAGCATCCTTCAATTGTAAACCCGCCCTCAGGGGCGATCTGGAATTTTCACCTGTCCAACGTTGTTACTTGAGAGTGACGTCTTAGCTTGCACTACCATATGTGACCATTATTTGTGAAAGGTGGGGCTTACGATTATGTGAGGGGTTCCCCGTCCCAGGGTAGAAAAAAACTGTTACGTGTGTGTGGCTGGAAACTCCCAGTTTGGCAGCACAAATATCTAGGAAAATGTTGCGATAAAAGTACGGAAACTCGGTCGATGGTTCGCGAAACTGTGCGAGTGAGTTCCATATTTCGTTACGAAAAATAAATACGTCATGCAAACTTGTACAACTTTTTTTTCCTATTCTGCCAACAGAAACCCCACTAAATTTCATCCCCTTTCCAGTCGACCCCTGTAAATTTGCGAAAGCCTTTGAAATACACGCGGTCTTCTTTTTTTATATTATTAAATTAAAGCCTGCTTCGCTTGTACGCCGATCAATCCTAATGGACAGAGCGTAAAACTGAGCAACTTAATAATATCCGACGGAAGTTCAACCTACGCTGAAATTTCAGCAAACAGATTTTCAGGGTTTCATATTTATAATTAAAAATATACCCTACATACATACCTTACATTTTATATATTACAAGCTCACGTACACGTATAGGCCACTGTAGTCTACCAGATTTAAGGGTGTAGGAGCTGTGTTTACTTGGTTCTCATAGGCTGTGTGTCATTTTAAAGTTCACTCTTGTCATAGAGCGCTGTTTCGCTTCAACCTGCGAGAGAGCTTTCTCTTGCTTCCTGCGGTTTCGGTTTCTCAACTTGGGACTATGCTACGTAAATAAACATTGCGGACGCCAGTGAGCACGAGAAAGGGCAGAGAGTATAAAACTTTGTTCTTCTTGCTCTTTCGTATTCTTTCGGATTAGCTGGGACGGGCGTAGGGCGTTTCCTGGGGCGANGCTGTGTTTACTTGGTTCTCATAGGCTGTGTGTCATTTTAAAGTTCACTCTTGTCATGGAGCGCTGTTTCGCTTCAACCTGCGAGAGAGCTTTCTCTTGCTTCCTGCGGTTTCGGTTTCTCAACTTGGGACTATGCTACGTAAATAAACATTGCGGACGCCAGTGAGCACGAGAAAGGGCAGAGAGCATAAAACTTTGTTCTTCTTGCTCTTTCGTATTCTTTCGGATTAGCTGGGACGGGCGTAGGGCGTTTCCTGGGGCGAGAGCACGAGAGAGCGCTCTGGACGACCTGAGACAAGCCCTTGGCTGGTTATGTGTGTTCTCTCAATATCCGGCGTTACCACAATCTCGAATACAGCAAACGAATCTTCCTTTAACTGAGATTCCCGAAATCGAGTTTATACACTCTTATAACTTCGGCATTAAAAAGTGTTGCGTGTTCAAAACATAATATTTACTACCTGCGCATTACGTAAAAAATATGCAATAAAAGATCACGCANAAAAGTGTTGCGTGTTCAAAACATAATATTTACTACCTGCGCATTACGTAAAAAATATGCAATAAAAGATCACGCAGTTCTTATCTATAGATATTTTAAGGAAAAGTGCTTGATTACATGCATTATTTTTAATGGTGATGGCCCATGATTCTTTGTTTATGTGACTTTAATGTATGTTATTTCATAGCACACGTATTCTCATGAATATTCGCATGATGCTGTTTATAAAGTAGTGCTTCATATCCCTTTGATTTTTATTCATTCGAATGCATTTGTGGTATGAAATAATTGCTGATAAACAGCCAAATCAATCATTTCTCCCCTGAAAATGTATTCCAGTATTAAAATAAAAACTAAGTACTGGCTGACGACCTCATGCTCTTTGTCTGCCAACATAACACGCCCATAGACTGAGGTAGACCGATAATTTGTCTCCTGTGCATGCACCCAAAATTGGCCTACCCCAAACCAACACAACTGTCATAGTCGCATGGTCCACAGGGATGAACGCGCTAGTTTATATCTTAATCTTCTAAATACAGACACCTTTATATAAATAAAATACTTTCATTAATTTAAATTTAATCATATTGCATTAAAATTTTGTTAAAGGAAGTATAAAATCATCTCAAAGACTTGTTTACAAAACCGCTTTCTAACATAAAATCCTATCCACGTCGTTTATGATGGGCAGGGACACCCGAATTTCGCGAAAAAGATTTCCGCGCATGTTAGATTTCAATGCACTACGGGAGAAACGATTCATGCGTCCGTCTGTGGTTCGCGAGCAGACGCCTAACACGCGTAACACGTAAATCATCCAATTAAGAAAGTGGATCTGAGTTAGTGTTATGACGTACAACTGGTCATGAAATATTTTCGCGAAATTCAGGTGTATCTGATGATAGGTGATGTTGGCAGCAGTGCAGTTCGATGTTGGGACACGCAGGACGGTTGTGCGGAGCCAGCGAGATCCGACTACTCCACCTCACCTTTAATCTATGGTTTTAAAGGGCACGCTGACTGGAATGCGCCCAGTAAGGTTGGTAACGACGGAAGGAAAGTAATCCCGTGTCTTCAGGTTGAATTTAAAAAGCAAAGTAAATATTCCAGAACACTAAAGTGGGTNACGGAAGGAAAGTAATCCCGTGTCTTCAGGTTGAATTTAAAAAGCAAAGTAAATATTCCAGAACACTAAAGTGGGTTCTTTTGATTTTTTTTTTATGCACACAAGTCAAAGAAAGGATAAGCAAATTTATAATATATATTTACTTTTCTAATAATTCCACAGTTTTACTTGACCGACGCATGCATAAAGTGATCAGACCCACGGTAATGCTAATTTTACTTATGGCGGAGTGATGCAATATTGACAGAAAATTTGATCCTAAGCAGAAATTGAAGAAGTTATAAAAAAAAATGTAAAAAATAAGCGAAGTGTCTCTCTATATTTGTGAATGTAGACGTGACGTGCAGAAAACAATAATTAAGTGGTTTCGCAAAGAAACGCCTGCAATATTAGAGAATCTTGTACAGCTCCGTGCGTGAAACACTTGCGACTGCGACGCCTGCTCGGCGTACACACGTGTGCATCAGGCACGCGGATATCATCAAAAAATCCTAGCGTAAACTTCAGAGAGATGCTGCATCACCTACAACTCTGAACTATGGTGGTCTTTGTGACAGCGCAGCAATAGTTTTGTGACAAAAAAGATAACTGAACCATCGTAAGAATGCGTTTGTACAACGACAAAGCAAGTTTCTCTCTTTTATTTTATTAATGCTCATAATTTAATAACTGAAAAATATAAAGTGTCTCAAAGGACGCTCTTGTCTTTGTCCACGCCATTGGCGTAGTAGTATTTCTTTACCTTCAACAGAATTACACGAAACAGTTATTTTTCTCTTTCTTCTATGGAAAATGTTTTCCGGTGCGCGCGGGTAGAAGGAAGTTACAGGAGGGGCGGAGGACAGAAATGTGTTAAAACAGATGGAAATGATAACTATGTTAAAGGGAAAGGCGGTAGGTACTCCTTTGGATTAATTCATTTTCTCATGATTTATATTTCTGATATGTCCCTGAAAATGTGATTGGTACGTTATTGTTAAGAGGCCCTGAAATTCAGCGGAGTCATTTAAATACAGACCGTATTTTTATGTCGCTAATGTCGTTGGCCCAGATTTTGTATGACATGTACTATGGAATGCTGAGGCTTTAGTAAACAGCTGACAGCACAGTGGCTGATTTGTGGCAGTCTAGCCCAAAAAAGGAGGAGCGGAAAAAAAAAATTAACTCTGGCAGTAATCAATGAACACACACGTGCGTAGGTGTGTAGATGTGCGTAAGTGTGTGTGTGTGTGCTGCCGATGCTGCTGTTTCAGTGTATAGAGAACAGTACTCTAAAATCTAAACAGTTAAAACTGCTCCAAATCAGCGATTTCGACAGCAGATCTGTTGAAACGCTCCACTTGAATAAAGTAAAATTCTCATTTTAGTTGCTGGTATTCGCTGATTAAAGAGTAATTTACACTGATTCCTAGTGAGCGGCGCTAACCTGGCAGTAGAGCCTAAGTATTTTTACACTGATTCGCAAGTAGCGAAACATTGTTTAATCTCCTGAGCACGGGAGCAGATCGCAGCTTCAGAAACGTCGGGAATATTCGCTGTGTATCATCTTCTGCTGTTTATTTGGCCGTCCACTGTTGTTTACTTGTGCTGTCCTCTGTTTTGTGTTGTTGGTTGTCTGACTGGATCATTATATTTTTAAAAATCCACTAGAAATTGGTGGTTTTTTGCTGTTTTGTGATTTGCATGTAAATTTTGCTGATGTTGTCTAGCCATATTTATACTGTCTTTGTTGTTTTATTTTCGTTCATTGTCAGAGTGGAACATTATAATTTTTTGGCCTTTCAGGTGTCTATTTGTTTTGACTTACTGCAGTGTGTTTCGCTTGTGGTTTTGCTGTTTTCGTGTTGCCATAATTGTGCTGTCTTCTTTTGCTTCTGTGACGCTCTTTGTGTAACTTGATTGTTGTCTCCTGTTCCATTTATTTTCCTATTTATCATACCACATTTTTATTGAATTTGTGTTTCTCATCCGTGTGTTTTGATCTTTGTTTTTTGGTTACTTTATTCGTAGTCATTGTACGCAATGGAGATCCTATAAATCCGAATTTAGTTTCACCACACCATTGCCATTAAACTTCAGAAATAACTTTTACTACGTTTTCCTAACTATTCTGCGGCCCCGTCTCAGTTAAGCTGCATTTGTGTTAGTGTGACGAAGGTGTGACAAGATCATATGTTATCGCTTTAAATTAAGTCAGATCCAGTGTTCAACTATCACGTACAATTCACGAGTAGCCGGGAAAGTAAATACTCAATGCCGTGGTATTTCATGGGGAAACCTTACAATTGTTTCGTGCAGAAACAAACGCTAAGGTGTGTGTCATGTTGGTATAATTTATTAACTTCTATAGTAAGGTATTCTAAATTAAAATCGCCTTAAGTATACTACGCTGTGGTATTAAGACACCTTACCTATACACCGAAAACATAGTCACTTGTTTACCTGGCAAGTTTTGTTGACTTACGTAAGTAT
The DNA here is from genome assembly GCA_002778355.1 of Clitarchus hookeri. Taxonomy (NCBI): domain Eukaryota; kingdom Metazoa; phylum Arthropoda; class Insecta; order Phasmatodea; family Phasmatidae; genus Clitarchus; species Clitarchus hookeri. The sequence goes on from NQII01000644.1 coordinate 69,343, forward strand.
AGTTTAATGCAGACAAAATGTTAATGTCGACGAACAACCAACTATATGATAATGTTAACAGAATTCTCGTCTGTACCAACGACCCTACACGGGCCTGTTCTGTGTTTGTCTCTCTATAATTACATCAGCAATTTTAATAAATATAATTACCTTTAATACATAGAGTAGCACAATTTAATTTGAAATTTAATTCAATTAAATATATAAAGACAGTTTTAATTAAAATATGTAATACTAGCGAACAGACCCGGTTTCGCCCGGGTAAAATTGAGTTTTACAGTGATACACTAATAAATACACTGGGAAAAGACAATTCATTTATATGAAAACAGAGTTATAAAATTATACTATATTGGCCAAGGTTTTTAACTGATTACGGCAACCCAAAAGGAAGGAAATATTTTTTACTTGATAGCCAAAAAGTAGGGGATTGTTTTTGGAGTGTATCTGTGCAACTATCGTGTAGTTGCCACATTTCCGCTTTCCAGCGTCGATGTATGAAAATCAAAACGTGAGTTTCATCAAGTTGTAACTTAAGAAACAAGTGTATCTAGATACTACTTTTTGCGCTTGACTGAGGGATCTTAATCGATCACCAAAGTTAATCAACTTTCCCAGCGGCACACTTTTGGATGGGTGACCGTTTAGTGGCATAATATCTGAGCGCTTCCGGGCTTCGGAGAGCGCGTTAAATATTCGGTCCCGGTTGTTATCGATAGATAGCAAAACTCTGACACCAGAAGAAAAAAATATTTCCGTCACTTTCCCAGCCGTTTGCAGAATTACGTTTTGTTGTTATTCCTCAGGAACCGTACAATTTTCCGGGATACAAAGTATCATATGTCATATTCCAGGACCTAAAGTACCTACATTACAAATTTCATCAAACTCAGTTCAGCCGTTATGGAGCTGAGTGGTAACAATCATACATACACACACAAACACAGAGAGAGAGAGAGAGACTTTCACATTTATAATATTAGTAGGATACGCGTTTAGAGAATGCAACTTCACTTTCCATATATTTATTCTAAAATGGCCAGTTATATAAATGCAGAGACGCAAGANCTTTCACATTTATAATATTAGTAGGATGCGCGTTTAGAGAATGCAACTTCACTTTCCATATATTTATTCTAAAATGGCCAGTTATATAAATGCAGAGACGCAAGACGCGAGTTCAACCATAAGCCAGGGTAAGAGGAGCCTCTTCAGAATTCCACGCGAGTACAGAGTTCGTGTCAGCTGCTTTGTAAATACCAATCTGTGTCATGGTTTTGTAAAGATATGTTATCGTGTTAAAGTATTCGGGAAATAATTTTACTTGTGTACTTCTGCAATGATAAGTGGCGAAAATGCGTTTGTGCTTCTTATTTGTTGGAGTGGAGTGGAGAGATTTGGGCGGATCTTAACATCAAGGTCTTGAGAGCCGATGAGGGTGAAGCGAAGTGAGTATGGAACAGCGCTGGAATGCAAGGGCGGAGGAAACGGGATATCCTCGAGAAAACTCTCCGACCAGCGGTATTGTACAGCACGATTCCCACATGCGAAAATTTGGGAGCAACCCTGCCGGGAATCGAACCCGGTTCGCCTAGGTGGGTGGCGGGTACTCTAACCACTACACAACCCCGGCCTCTATCTGTGTGGGTAAGCATTGATCGTGTCCGTGGNNGGGGGGGGGGGAGCCTCTAGTGTCACCCCATTATATGTCGTAAGTGTCGCCGACAGTGGATGTGGGGTGAAGTGAGGTGTATTGATGCACTCTAAAAACACTTTCTTTGCTGCAACATACTCTTAGTTACAAAGAAATTTATGGTTAAATATGAATCAGTGCACATAACGTTTAACCACAAACAAAATTATTGTTTGATCTTTACATTAATTGTAAATATTACGTTGCATTGTTGTTACAATAGTTCAGCAGTGTTCTTTCTTCCTTGACAATTACTGTATTCATGAAGGTTAAACTATTACGTTGGCAATGTGAGAAACTTGTTATTTGATAACGTAGCATTTATGTTTCGTTACGTACTAAAGGAAACTGCAATGTACTTAAGAAAAATCGGCTCTCAAGACCTCGCTGTTAAGAACCGCCCAATTCTCTTCACTCACTTAAGAAAAGTTTTAATATTACTCAACATATTTCTTTGGTATACTGCAAGAGCTCATTACTGCTAACAAAACAAACACAAAGAATTTTATTCCTTGCTAGAAATAAAGGTAATTTTGCCGTAGTAAAAACGAGTATAAAGTAAAAAAATTGATACCAGAAAATCTAAGTTTTTGTAACGTTCCCCTTGGATTGAAGCAACGTGTTGTTACTGTAAAAGCTGTTTTATCTTTAAGTCCGCTGCCTAGTGTTAAATTATTTTATGCGTGTCTCGGCCACATTTCACGATATAGCTGTCAAACAAAAAAATCACTTTGCGCCCTTTGAAGAGAATAGCCATTCTACAAGAGAGCAAGTAGGGGTATATTAATAATAGTTTTTGTTGTTGTTGTTGTTTTGTTGGGTCTATAAATCTTAATTAATTCGCAGTTTTCAGGCAGTAAAATGTTTTACAAAAAACTTGACGCAGCAATGTGGCCCGGGGAAAGATGCACAACTGTATTTTTGTTTGAAAGCGATACTGTGAAAGGTGGTCGAGACACTTCTAAAATCATTTAGCACGTAAAAATGTATTCTTTCATTCGACCGGTCTCTCGTTAGGTATAGGGTGTTCACGGTAAACTGAGCAATTTTGAAAGGCGTGTTTAACACAAACTTATACGCACGTTGTGTATTCTCCCATTATAGGAAATATTAACATTGACTTAGACCTTATCACGTTATTTATGCGTCGGTAAAGTGAAAATGGGAAATTATTATTATGAAAGTAATATTACACCTATGTGTATAAAAACAGAAACTAAAAGAAATAATTTCGGTATTTAAAATGTTTACCTAACACTGTTCATTAAACGTTAAGATGTGGAGCTGCTTTCCCTCCGTCGTTACCAACTTAACTGAGCGCAGGCTAAACAATGTGCCAGTAAAAATATGCGCAGGTAGGGGCAGTGCCATTTNGCGGGCCGCCGCGACGCCCGGCCCCGCCTGTCCGCAGCGCGTCCCTGACGTGCGGCACGAGGAGGCGGCGCTGCTGACCATGTCCGCCGCCAGGCTGAGGCAGATCCGGACGCTGCTGCCCTTCGTCAGGCGGCAGAGCGAGGACTGCCTCTACCTCAACGTGTTCGCGCCCGCCCCAGGTACGCGCCACCACCGTTGTATAATCCATGCGTGGTTACTACCAACATTTCTGAAGCCCAGCTGAGGATCGACTCCTAGGATATTCGTCCGTCTCATGTAAATAAACAATGCTTAACTTAGTCTAGAAAATTACACCGAAGGACGACGCACCAAATTCGTGCGCACAGGGTTGTAATAAAATTTTGCTTAAGAACTATTTCTTACTAGCCGCTAGCAACGCACATGTTTTCTAGCTGTTTTTATAAATATTAAATATACATTGAATNAGAACTATTTCTTACTAGCCGCTAGCAACGCACATGTTTTCTAGCTGTTTTTATAAATATTAAATATACATTGAACATTATAAATTATGACTAAAATATAGGTGACATTTCAATTTAATGAAAAATAAGATACTTTTATTTTAAGAGAGGTATAAAACGGTTGTGATACCTGGTGTATAAAGGAAATAACTAAACACGTCATAAGGGTTGATTTTTCAAAGGTTTGAACCAAAAAGTGTGAATAAACCGTGAATAGACTATAAACAAATATTGTAATGCAAGTAATAAACACAGTGAGTATAATCCACCGAATTCGGAAGTTAACGTCCACGGCTAAAATAAAAAATATTTATTGACTATTATTCCAAATGAGAGGTCTTTAAAATGTGCTCACTTTACCGTGAATAACCTATGTAGTCTGTTCACGGTTTCTTCACACTTTTTTTAATCAAACCTTTGAAAAATCAGCATATTTATAACGCGTTTGGTTCTTTCCTAAATATATCATGCCTCAGAAACGTTTAATACTTTTGTTAACACGAAAGGGGCCGCGGTGGTGTAGTGGTTAGACTACTCTCCTCCCACCGAGGTGAACCGAGCTCGATTCCCGGCGGGGTCACTCCCGGATTTTCACATGTGGGAATCGAGCCGGACGATGCCGCTGGTCGGCGGGTTTTCTCGGGGTATCTCCCGTTTTCTCCACCCTTTCATTCTGGCGCTGTTTCATACTCACCTCGCTTCACCCTCATCGGCTCTCAGGACCTCGATGTTAAGAATCACCCGAATCTCTTCATGAACTCACTGTTCCGTAATTTTGCACTGGAATTTTCTCGAATAGTGATAGGCTCTATACGCGACGTGCGCCAGCATCACTACCAGAATGTTATCTGCAGTGTGTAATCCTTATAGACTAAAGATGAGTTAGACCTATTTTTCCTCTTCTGCGTATGTAGCAAACATTGAGATACTACACACCAAAACAACTGTCAAAGCCACATAGTCAACGGTGATGAACATTATCCTTTACATCTTAATTTTCAAAAGACAAGCACTTTCATGTGAATAAATACTTTAGCCACTTCGAATTTCATATAACTGTACTAAAAATTTGTTAGAGGCAGTATAGAAACATCTAAAAAATAACTTGTTTACTAATCAGTAGGGACACCGTATTTTCGCGAAAAGANAAACTTGTTTACTAATCAGTAGGGACACCGTATTTTCGCGAAAAGATTTCACGACCCGTTGCATCTCGGAACAGTCTAGCTCAAATCCACTTTCGTAATTTGGTTGTTTACGTTTTCCGTCTTAGGAGTCTGCGCGCGGATCACACTTAATTCTGATTAGTCAGTCGAGAAAAAAAATTTCTTCTCGAAAAGACTGCTAGTATGCCACCGGGTATTGAAATATAGCATGTGGAAATATCTTTTCGCGAAATTCGGGTGTCCATACTAATCAGTAATATAACCTCAAATCCTATCCACGTCGTTTGTGATAGTCGTGTTGACAGAAGAGCAGTTAAGTGTTGGGAAGAGGGGGATGTTTTTGCGCAGTTAGCGTTATCTCTCTATCCCCATGCTCACTCTACGGTAATCCTCGCTGCACGTAAGNAATACTTTAGCCACTTCGAATTTCATATAACTGTACTAAAAATTTGTTAGAGGCAGTATAGAAACATCTAAAAAATAACTTGTTTACTAATCAGTAGGGACACCGTATTTTCGCGAAAAGATTTCACGACACGTTGCATCTCGGAACAGTCTAGCTCAAATCCACTTTCGTAATTTGGTTGTTTACGTGTTCCGTCTTAGGAGTCTGCGCGCGGATCACACTTAATTCTGATTAGTCAGTCGAGAAAAAAAATTTCTTCTCGAAAAGACTGCTAGTATGCCACCGGGTATTGAAATCTAGCATGTGGAAATATCTTTTCGCGAAATTCGGGTGTCCATACTAATCAGTAATATAACCTCAAATCCTATCCACGTCGTTTGTGATAGTCGTGTTGACAGAAGAGCAGTTAAGTGTTGGGAAGTGGGGGATGTTTTTGCGCAGTTAGCGTTATCTCTCTATCCCCATGCTCACTCTACGGTAATCCTCGCTGCACGTAAGNGGGGGATGTTTTTGCGCAGTTAGCGTTATCTCTCTATCCCCATGCTCACTCTACGGTAATCCTCGCTGCACGTAAGGTTTTCTTTGAAGAGGCGTTCGCCGCCGACCGCGGATTATGATGACGCACGCGGCCGCCATCTTGTCTCCCCTGGAGGCAGCGTTGCTCGCGAGTGAATGGCAGGGGCTGTCGACAGGGATTACAGGATTAGGCTGGTGATAAGGGGGTGCAGAAACAACACGCTCCTCCTACTCACGTCGCAGAGCAGCTTCGGAGATTATCGGTTTGTGCCGGCGATCGACGCCTCGCCGCAGAGTAGGTCAAGGTGGCGTGGTGACATAGACACTACACACTGTTCACGGCTAATTGATAGTTTTGAAATCAACCTTTGATAAATGTCACTGCCACTGCCTGCATGTATTGTAATACGCACATTGGGATGTGCCCGGGTGAAGTTGGTAACGACGAAAGGAAAGTAGTTTCAAGTTTTAACATCAAATTAAAACATCTAGGAAAGCATTTTTTATTACTTAAATGATTTATTTTGTATCATTTTCAATGCTTATTTTAAGTGCAAGAATGACCGAATTTGTAAAATATTTACTTTACTAATAATTTCACTGTNATCATTTTCAATGCTTATTTTAAGTGCAAGAATGACCGAATTTGTAAAATATTTACTTTACTAATAATTTCACTGGCTCACTTGACCAGCGCATGAGTGAAGTGGCCAGGCCCAATGCAATGTTTATTTCACATGTGGTGGAAGAATACACAATTTACATACAAGTAGATCTCAAGCAGGTCTTTCGAGAGTGGTCAGTTTGCCGTGAGCTGCTTTTAAACGTGCTGATTTATATCTACAGGAGTTTGGAAGCCAATATAGAAAAAAACTAAGAAACAGCAATCCTAAATAATATTTTCACCTGCCTTTTTAATTTTTTATTTTGACTACAAAATCTTTAAAATGTAATTCAATGGTAATGAAGCCCTTTCAATTCTTTCAGTCCCCGTGACAATGACAAGGACATGTTGCACGCGAAGGATATTAATGGTAGACACTGTACGCAGCAAGGAATCAGGAGCCGGTGTTCTGAGTGTGTTCCTTTTCGAGTAATCTGATTTGTTGAAGTTTCTGCGTCCATCCTTTGTGAATGGTTAATGCTGACATCAGCGAACACACAGTGCATTGTTCATTGATCGCGTGAAGCACTCTCGACACAAGTACAGCACATCAAAATTTTGAACACGTTGCAATACTTGTGCCCGTAAATTTATTCGGAACTGAAAGGGTTAAAAGTTTATCATGTTGAATCAGTGGCAGTAAATTATCAATTACTTCCTAAGTCTGACTAAGTGTGATAAAAGTAGCAGCAGTCTAATAACCCATTAACGGACATATTAATTGTTCATTACAGGTTTTGCGATAAAGAAAATTTATGGTGTAAAATACACTTACGAATTTCTTATAACAATTGACGCTGTATAACCTATGGAAAGGGATTCAGTAGATCAGTAGATCAATGGTACAAGAAGCAACTAATTATAAAATAGTGTGTGTGTCAGCGGCAACTAATGGTATTGCCCAGGGAAAGGCGCTGTTTGTATTGGTNGTGTGTGTCAGCGGCAACTAATGGTATTGCCCAGGGAAAGGCGCTGTTTGTATTGGTTCTATCTTCTGGACTTGTACAACACCGACCACAATTTTATATATTCTGAAACATATCAGACTCGAACGAATATCCTCGGGATAATATGCTCAAGGGATAATATTCAGGAATCAATAAAATTATATTCCATAGCTTAACAAAACACAAAGTNCTCGGGATAATATGCTCAAGGGATAATATTCAGGAATCAATAAAATTATATTCCATAGCTTAACAAAACACAAAGTAATGAATCTGAAAGAAAAGCTTGGCTAAGAAGACCTTCGCTCGCCAATAGGTGTCGGCGCACAAGCCGAGGGGCTACGGTAAAGGAATGACCTTCCCTCCTCCAACTGGAAAAATACGCTTTCTACGCCCTGAGTCCCACCTCGTCTCGATGGCGAGAGGTGATCTGGATATGCGAGTCACGGTTGTCGGCACGTCCATTCTCCCCTCCCCTCCCCTCCCCTCCTGGAGCATCTCCTCAGGCTGAGGTCATGGCGAGAACGGACCCCTCTTGAAGTTAGTTCCTGAAGTTCACGATAACTCTGGGGCTGCGGTGGCTGAGCTGTCAGCCTGCTCGCCGGTGGTGATGCCGCTGGTCGGCGTGTTTTCTCGGGGATCTCCCGCTTCCCCCTTCCTCTCATCCCGGTGCTGCTCCGTACTCACCTCAATCACCCTCATCGGCTCTCAAGACCTCGCTGTTAAGAGTCGCCCAATTCTCTTCACTCGCTCACTATAACCCTGCAAAAATATTTTCGCGATCTCTCACTTTTTCTAAGTAATTTCATTTCTTTGATGTAGACCTGTCCAATTAATATCTGCCCTTCAGGCTGCCGCCTACCTGGAGCTGTTTTCCGCGTTTGTGGCCAAGAGTTGCAGGAACGATAAGGGCTACACTGCCTCGCACATCAAGTGCGCCATCGCCACTAACCGGAAGGCTGTGAACTGACGTGCAGTGTTCTCGTAGCACTGGGTGTACCTATGGGACTTTCAACGGTGACCATAATATTTTATTCATGGGAAATCTGTATTAATGTCTAGCTCAGGGCCCTTGAGTAATTTTGTATGTCTCTGAGGCGTATACTTTGAGATAAAACGCTTTTAAAAAGCAGTTTTCATCCGTTTTGGAGTATTCTGAATATTGTGTTTCTAGCGTGCGTAACGTCTTGAAAGCCCTCAACAGTCCTAATTTGAAGTGTGTGTGTTTTTCGCCCCTCGCTTAAAGCATTGTCAACACAAGTTGTGTGCGAAAATAACGAAAGTGAAACATGCAGGACGATGCAAGCTGCTGGTGCAAACTGGCACTCTTGCACTACTGACGTGACATGTCAGTCGTCCATAAATCACGGTCTTGGGAATAAAACATCATGTCCGTGACACACGAAAATAAAACTACCTGGTGNTGTCAGTCGTCCATAAATCACGGTCTTGGGAATAAAACATCATGTCCGTGACACACGAAAATAAAACTACCTGGTGAAGCAATACATCGCCTTCGTCTTGCTTCTGAACTGAAGTAGAAACATCTTTATCTCCGTTGTACGTAAATATTTGCAGTGTGTATACAGGCAGCGGCAGAAATAACTCCCGAATTTGCCACCGCCATGGGCTCGGCGCTAGTGGTGGTATGCGGCCCGGGGTTGTGTCATAGTGCAGCACCACTGCTGCCATTTCAGTCGCCACCATGGCATGGAGCGGTGAACATCGTGCGTTCGTCCTTGAAACCTATTTTAAAAATGGCGATTCTGTAATCACAACGCAACTATTATTTCGTACGCGCTTCGGAATAGGTCGGCACGGTACAGTCCCTGACAGAAAAACCGTTCTATTGTGGGTTAAAAATTTTAGAGTCACAGGTTCGGCTTTAAAAAAATGCACCGCCAGGTAAACCTCGCAGCGCTCGAACTCCACAGAACGTTCAATTACTCAAACAAGCAGTTTCCAAATCTCCAAGACGTCCAGCCAGTATGCACGCTGCCAGCTTGGGAATATCTGATCGTAGTGTGAGAAGAATTTTACACCAAGACCTCCACTTTCATCCGTACCAAATCATGGTTGTGCAGGAACTTAGTGAACGTGATTGGGCCAACCGTATTGCATCTTGTCAGGCTATCCTGGAAAACGTTCCAACAGACGCAGTTGTGCTCTCAAGTGATGAAGCACATTTTCATTTATCAGGATTCGTTAACAAACAGAATTTTTGATATTGGGCAGAAAATAATCCTCGGCAATTTCATGAGCGGCCTCTCCATAGCCAACGTGTCACTGTTTGGTGCGCTGTAGCAGACTTTGGAATAAAAGGCCCGTATTTTGTTGAGGAGGAAGGACGAACAGTTACAGTAACATCTCATCGTTACGTAGAGATGCTACACAACTTCCTGGAGCCGAAACTGAATGAACGTGGAAATCCTGCTGTATGGTTTCAAGAGGATGGTGCCACCGCTCACACATCAAGAGAATCTACGGCAGTCCTAAGACAAATGCTTCCAGGGCGTTTAATCTCACTGCGAGGCGACATTCCGTGGCCAGCTCGTTCACCCGATCTTACCACCTGTGACTTTTTTCTCTGGGGCTACCTGAAGAGTAGAGTCTACAAAAACAAACCGATGACAATCGATGAACTCAAAGCTGCTATCCAACACGAAATCGCGGAAATTCCACAAGCGATGACGAGGAGAGTAATGCGTAATTTCAGAGTGAGGCTTCAGACATTTATATACAGTGACGGTCGGCATTTGAGTGAGATAATTTTTAAAATGTAAATGAAAATTAAAAAACGATTATGTTTAAAAATGAAGTGACAATTAAAACAAGATTATGTTTAAAAATTAAGTGACATTTAAGAAAATATTATTTTTAAATATTTAGTGAAAATTAAAAATAAATTATGTTTAAACATTAAGTGAAAATTAAAAAAATATTATGTTTAAAGATTAAGTGAAAATTAAAAAAATTAATTCAAACTAAATGGCAAACATAATTATTTTCGATGGTTTAATAAAATTTTGACTAGAATCGTTTGTGTATTTTTAATTAGCCTTTCACATTCGGGAGTTATTTCTGCCGCTCCCTGTACAAACTTATTGTGTTTGACCGGATATTGTTTGTAAAGGAAAGTTCTCGGATGTGACATTTTTATTTTAGATTTATGGCTGTTTAAAAAATGGAGATTGTATAAACCATTTCTATTAGAATATTTATTTATTTTTGCTGGTTCACAGATAAATATTTTTAAAATAAAACTTTGAAGGTAAAAAAGTAGCTGTCTCTGAGTGCGCAATATTTACTGTAAAACACTGACTGGAACACCGACAGAAATTCTGGCAGGAAATTACGAATAACTACATGTCTTAAGTCGCTCGTGTTCCTGAAGCTATTTTCGAGTTTGAGGCTCAGAAAGAAGGGAGCAGTAAGGGCGAAAATTTCACGTTTCATCAAGTGCGCTATCACCGCTATGCGCAAGTCTCTGAACCGGCGTGCAGTGTTTTACGTATTGCTGTGTCTACCTACGGAACTTTCAGTGGTAATTGTATCACTTTATCGGTGGTAAGTCTGTAGCAAAGTTTAATACATGCTTTTGTCGTAGTTTCGTTCGGTCCGGATAATGTATTTTAAGATACAGCAGTATGAAAAACGTAGTTTTTGACTACACCGGAGGGCCCCAAAATAATATTTATATCGTCTGGGGTGCGTTTTCCTTTTGTAAGTAAAAGATTGGGGACACCACTGAAAGAAAATTTTTATTGGTGGCTTCGAAAAGTATTGGTTCGTGCTTTCCAAGGCGAAATTTTGTTGCTGGTAAAAAACAGATTGTGGTGCACAATAAAACGTAGATTGACAAGCACTAAAGATATTTAGTGCTCACTAATATATTTGTTTATTGGTTGCCACCAAATATTTATCTGGCAGCAACAGCACTCACGTCGTCCAGAGTAAAATAATTTGCTGCGACTGCAAAACTACGTAAGTTTTACTGGCTACTGGAAGTGGCTATACCTTCTGTCTGGCCACGACTCCATATTTGCCCATGTTCTTCCCTTGCATTAAGCTACTAACCAATTCATGAGAAATATTATTAAGCAATTAGTGATGGATTACATAATTCCTTTATTTAAAGTTTATAAAGATTACACATAAATGAGCTCGGGAAATAAACTTTCCGTGAGGTGAAATGTTCAGGTCTTGGCGCGTGTACCACATTGTAATAGCCTATTCGCGGTTTCTCCACACTTTTTGAAACAAACATTTGAAAAATCAATCCATGCACAACGCTTGTGGTTGTTTCCTACATATGTCGTGCATCATACTAGTAATTTACTTACACTTCTCACAAAGTATCATTAATCACTTTGCCTTTAGAAGGAGACTTCTAGCGGATACCGTACTACTGATGTAGTGATACGCTCAAGGCCGTTTTCGATCAGCTTAATACCTACACAGCAACTCCGGCTAAAGGTCCGATACTGTTTCCATAAAAACAATTGTATTTATTATGTTAAGAGTTCGAAAACATTTTTCAGAGGGTTGTACTAGCCCAATGATAAAATACAGTTTATGGCAATCATCTAACCTTTATATGTGCTATTTCATCAAGGAAAGGAATTTTTCTTTGACTAGCCTTTCCTGAAGTAATATCGCTGGATCGGCGCATTCTTAGGACCGGAGTCACATATTTCCTTTACTCTTCTTTTTGTTTTAAGCTGCGAGCGTAGTTTCCTCAAAAGAGGGACCATTCCACATCTTTTACGTCGTCCAGGATTTCGACTTGCTTCGGATGAGCAGCCCCAGTCAGTTTGCAAGAGAATGCTTCTTCCCGTACATTTCTTCTTCTGTAGTCTTTCTTCCTATCGGCTATATACAAGTTATATCTCTAATCTCATCGCCTCTCGCTCCATCTCGCCTTGTTTACGCAACGTTTTCCTTAAACAATTCATTTCTGCTGTTTGCAGTAGTTGCCTTAACCCAGTCGTTTCTGACCTTCCAGCAACATTTATCAAATCGGGCCTGACTACAGCTTTACATATTCCCGCGTCCATATTTTTTTCTCAGATATTCTTCTTTGGACTCATTTAGTTATTTATACATGTTTCTGACTTCAGCCTGTAAATTTTATGTGTCATTTCATCCTCTGAAAACCAAGTCTCTTCAATTACTACAAACAAAGTTATTGAAACTCATAAATTACTAGTTGAATAAGGAAGAGTTTACTTATAAATGGGACCTTCGTATCTGCTAAATTAGCTCTTTGCTTATTTATTAGGTAGTATAACCAAATGTTGGTTATAAAATGTGTGGATTATTTTATTTTCTTATTCATTGAGCAGTACAATTACAGTAGCCTTAGACAGTATATTTAACCTCTCTTTACCGGCTAAGGACATGGCTATATCTTACTTATTTTAACGCAGTGTAGAAAGATTTTTAAAATACTATAGTCTGCGTCATATCAACATAATATTTTTTTTTATTGAGGGTATAGAGCATAGACACGTTCAGTCACAGTTTACATGATCGTGGGCATGTTGCACATGGATGATATTTATGACCGGTGCTGTACACAGCAAGGCACCAGTGCCCAGTCTTCCTTGTGGCTAATTGATTTGTGGAATTTTCTGCACCTCTTCGACACGAATGTTTAATGCCGATATCATCAAGACGCAGCACGTTGTTCACTGGTTGTATGACAAGTGCTGAACGAAAGTACAGCGCAGACCAAACAATTACATTTTTGCAACACGTCAACTCAGAAACTAACGTGTGACCGAGCGGGTTAATTGAAGTCTACAAAGTAACTGCAAAACAACAATTAAACTCACGAATCCGAGTTCAGTTTGCTACCACTATGCCATCTCACGTGGCGTTAAAGTCCTTTACTTGAGAATGCGCATATATATGTCCATTCGTGGTTACATCCAACTTTTCTGAAACCCCGCTGAAGTTCTACTTCCAGCATCTTCCTCTGCCTCATGTAAACAAAGCTTAACCAAGTCTAGAAAATTACACCAAAGGGACACTACACCGCATTCATGTGCATTCAGTCTAATATTATTTGGCATAACAACTATTTCTCACTACGCTTTACCAACACACCTATTTTCTTCCTTTTTTTTTTGGTATTAATTATAAATTAAATATTATGATGTATAGGGGTAACACATAAGTAAAAGTTCACTTTAACCAAGAATAAAGAATTTTTATGTTAACACAAGTATCAAACGCTTAAGATATATATTACATATTTAGGAAACCACGTATAGACCATAATTGTACATTTCCGTAACAATTTCCGCGAATCAGAAATATTTAACAAAGTACTACTAAACTATTATTCATTAGCGTCTCAACTTGATGAGGCTACGGAAATTCTGGGCAGATGGGAGCCAGTATTTTGCTTGTAGGCTGTTCACGGTAAAATGAGCACTTTTGAGGCCCTAGTAAATTTTTCCTATCGGCCATATTTTTTTCTTCTACCACTTTTTAAAATAAATATTTGCCATGTAAGTAAAAAAGCAAAGTGTATATTTCACGAGACACGAAATTTAACATCTAAGGCTACAATAAAACATATTAATTACGTATTATTCTAAATGAGAGGATTTCAAAAGTGCTCACTTTACCATCAATAACCTATACTACAAACGACGCGAACTTTGAGCGTTGCCTTCCTTCCGCCCTAAGTTTGCGACCGTTTTCAGCAGTCAGGTAAGCGTTCCTTTTGAAAATTAGAATTGGCGCGAACCCACGGAGATCAGCTTTTAGCGATCGATAACCCTAACTGAAATCCTTAGGGGCACCACCATACTTGGGATGTTTTGAGCATTTCAGAGCGATAAGGGCGACATTGACATGAGCTCCTAGTGCCCCATCGCTCCTCCGCAAGTCTTGTGTTATGTTCCTGTAACCAGGCCTCGCTAGCTTCATCACATTCGCAAACATACCGCCTGTAATTGGGACACGAGCTGTGAGCTCCTAGTGCCCCATCGCTCCTCCGCAAGTCTTGTGTTATGTTCCTGTAACCAGGCCTCGCTAGCTTCATCACATTCGCAAACATACCGCCTGTAATTGGGACACGAGCTGTGAGCTCCTAGTGCCCCATCGCTCCTCCGCAAGTCTTGTGTTATGTTCCTGTAACCAGGCCTCGCTAGCTTCATCACATTCGCAAACATACCGCCTGTAATTGGGACACGAGCTGTGAGCTCCTAGTGCCCCATCGCTCCTCCGCAAGTCTTGTGTTATGTTCCTGTAACCAGGCCTCGCTAGCTTCATCACATTCGCAAACATACCGCCTGTAATTGGGACACGAGCTGTGAGCTCCTAGTGCCCCATCGCTCCTCCGCAAGTCTTGTGTTATGTTCCTGTAACCAGGCCTCGCTAGCTTCATCACATTCGCAAACATATCGCCTGTAATTGGGACACGAGCTGTGAGCTCCTAAATCACAACAGAATGAATCACCTCCAGCGGTTGGAAGACCTGAGCGTTTGTTTTGTTTATTATATTTATTTATTATTGTATTGTTTTGTTTGTCAACAGGCGGCCGATATGAAGGCAATCTTTGTCGCCGAGAGACTGCAACACGAAGACGTCAGGAGATGGCTTGTGCCGACCAGCGTAATACGTCTACAAACATCAGCCTTTTGAATTATGATTAAGGTGACCTTTCCATATTAATAACTTCAACATTTTATAATGGCTGTGGCTTGTTAATATATCAGAATAATAATTACAATCACCTTTCAATTATCTCTAAACTCCCCCCGAATTAACTAATATTTCTTGTAGCGAGTTGTAAATGTTATTTAGTTAATACAACGACTATCAAACTGACCTAATTAATTCTATCTCTGAGTACGCATCCACTAAATCATTTTAATGTGTAGTTCAAAAAATAAAAATTGCAACACACTGAGCTGGCGTGCAGTGTTCTCGTCGTGCTGCGTAAATCAAGCGGTGACCCTATAATTTTATTAATGGAAGGCCTGCAGCAAAGTTCAGTGCAGGTCCTTTTAATGGCTTTGAACGTTAGAACTAAAATGACTCTCTCACAATACTGTATTTCAGATACTAGAATATGTTGGAGAACTCGGGAATAGCGTATGTAATATGCGTGATGTCTTTAGAGTGTTATTCGTCCCTCGCCAAAATGTGTTTGTTACCCTTTTGTATTTTCGGTACAATAAAAAAAAGTAAAGTGGTTACATAGAGTTGTTCGGAAAATAAGGTCCGATTTCTTACAAAACATAAACCATCGCAGATTTTTTCAAAAAAACTTTTTTTATTTAATTTCTTACATGTTTCTCTATTTTTCTACATAGTTTCCATATTTGCTTAAACATTTTTCATAACGTTCTACAAGTTTTGGTATGCCTACGTCATAGACGTCTGCCGTCTGTGATGATAATCAGTCTGCAACGGCTTCTTTCACCTCGTCATCTGTGGCGAAGCGCTTGCCGCCGAGAAACGCCTTTAGGTAGCGGAACAAGTGAAAATCACTCGGCGCCAAGTCTGGACTGTACGGTGGGTGGTCANACTCGGCGCCAAGTCTGGACTGTACGGTGGGTGGTCAATCTGTTCTCATCCTAAAGATCTGATCAGATTTTGGGTGTGAATGGCTGAATAGGGTCTGGCATTGTCATGCAGCAACAAAAATCCAGACATCAGAAGGCCACGTCGCTTATTTCGTATCGCACGTCGAAGTTTAGTCAGGGTAGCGCAGTAAGTGGCTNGTAACCAGGCCTCGCTAGCTTCATCACATTCGCAAACATATCGCCTGTAATTGGGACACGAGCTGTGAGCTCCTAAATCACAACAGAATGAATCACCTCCAGCGGTTGGAAGACCTGAGCGTTTGTTTTGTTTATTATATTTATTTATTATTGTATTGTTTTGTTTGTCAACAGGCGGCCGATATGAAGGCAATCTTTGTCGCCGAGAGACTGCAACACGAAGACGTCAGGAGATGGCTTGTGCCGACCAGCGTAATACGTCTACAAACATCAGCCTTTTGAATTATGATTAAGGTGACCTTTCCATATTAATAACTTCAACATTTTATAATGGCTGTGGCTTGTTAATATATCAGAATAATAATTACAATCACCTTTCAATTATCTCTAAACTCCCCCCGAATTAACTAATATTTCTTGTAGCGAGTTGTAAATGTTATTTAGTTAATACAACGACTATCAAACTGACCTAATTAATTCTATCTCTGAGTACGCATCCACTAAATCATTTTAATGTGTAANTAATACAACGACTATCAAACTGACCTAATTAATTCTATCTCTGAGTACGCATCCACTAAATCATTTTAATGTGTAATTCAAAAAATAAAAATTACAACACACTGAGCTGGCGTGCAGTGTTCTCGTCTTGCTGCGTAAATCAAGCGGTGTCCCTATAATTTTTATATGGAAGGCCTGCAGCAAATTTCAGTGCAGGTCCTTTTAATAGCTTTGAATGTTAGAACTAGTATCTGAAATACAGTATTGTGAGAGAGTCATTTTAGAGTATGTTGGGAAAAACGGGAATAGCGTATGTAATATGCGTGATGTCTTTAGAGTGTTATTCGTCCCTCGCCAAAATGTGTTTGTTACCCTTTTGTATTTTCGGTACAATAAAAACAAGTAAAGTGGTTACATAGAGTTGTTCGGAAAGTAAGGTCCGATTTCTTACAAAACATAAACCATCACAGATTTTTTCGAAAAACTTTTTTTTATTTAATTCCTTACATGTTCCTCTATTTTTCTACATAGTTTCCATATTTGTTTAAACCTTTGTCATAACGTTCTACAAGCTTTTGTATGCCTAAGTCATAGACGTCTGCCGCCTGTGAGGATAACCACTCTGTCTGTAACTGCTTCTTTCACCTCGTCATCTGTGGCGAAGCGCTTGCCGCCGAGAAACGCCTTTAGGTAGCGGAACAAGTGAAAATCGCTCGGCGCCAAGTCTGGACTGTACGGTGGGTGGTCAATCTGTTCTCATCCTAAAGATCTGATCAGATTTTGGGTGTGAATGGCTGAATAGGGTCTGGCATTGTCATGCAGCAACAAAACTCCAGACATCAGAAGGCCACGTCGCTTATTTCGTATCGCACGTCGAAGTTTAGTCAGGGTAGCGCAGTAAGTGGCTGCATTGATTGTTGTCCCTTGCCGCATAAACTCGACTAAAAAGACTCCATGTCTATCCCAAAACACGGTTGATATAACCTTGCGTGTTGAGATTGTCCGCTTGGCCTTGAATTTGACTGGTGATGTCGGGTGACGCCATTCCATTGACTGACGTTTAGACTCTGGGGTCATGTGAGAAACCCACGTCTCGTTCCCTGTGACAATCTTCTCTAAAAATTGATCACCTTCCTTATGATATCGGCCAAAAAATGAATGAGCACAAGCCGTTTTTTTGATTTGGTGTTCTTCGGTAAGCAGCCTGGGAACCCAACGTGCGCACAATTTGTGAAATTGCAAATTTTCTGAGACAATTTTGTGCCAAGTTGTTCTACCCACATTCGGAAATTCCAATGCTAAAGTTGAAATTGTGAATCGCCGGTCTTCACGAATCTTTTCGTCCACGGCTTTGACCAAATCTTCTGTGATCACTGATGGTCGGCCTGATCGCGGCTCATCATGGACATTTTCCCGTCCGTCCTTGAAAGCTCTCACACACTTACGCGCTTTGCTGTCACTCATCGCATTGGAGCCATACACTTGACTTATCTGTCGATGAACTTCCGCTGCTGAAACGTTCCTTGCTGTCAAAAACCGAATCACTGACCGTATTTCACAGTCGGCGGGCTGATCAATTGTTTTAAACATTTTCAACTGACACTGTAAACAGCACTCTGCAACAACACTAATGCAAATGGCGTCGTTTGACGAGCAAGGCGTGCCGGGAGTCGGTGCGCATGCGCGTTACAATGTTCGTGCGACATTCGATTAGCTACGGTGATTCGGACCTTACTTTCCGAATAACCAAACGCTTATTTCAAACACTCATAAACGCAATTAAATCGACATGTAAGCGACGCCAGTAAGGCGGTTAAGTGCTCGCATCTTGAACTTAACATTTTTCAGACGTCATACCATAAATAATAGCTTCCGAAGCTTTATTAAATTTTTTGTTTTGTTGCCAATATTAATTTAATTGATCAAAATTTGCAGTTTTCAGAAGTTGTTTAAAGAAGATATTGACTTTGCAACATCATTATTATTCGTGTAGTGTTATTTAATACTTTTTTTGTGGTCATATGTTTTTAATATAAACTGACATTTAAAAAATTTATTAAATTAACTCTGCAGGGAAGAATGAATGGAAAAAGTGAAATAGAATATACATTGGACAATACAGAGTCGACATGATTTCCATGTCTTGAGTGTAAGTTCCACAAACAGCTGTTTCCAACAAGTGGAAAACCAGGTCATGTATTATATATCGTTTTGTGTGGTCCAATGTCCGCTATTAATTTTCAACTGGTAACTGCCGAGAAGAAATAAAAGATGATTTGTTGCAGACGATTACAGAAATCATTGCTAGAAACTACGTAGAATTAAAACCGATCAATAAAACATAATTCAAAATCTGTAATGCAGACTGTGGCGAAAATTCCGTAAATACAGAATGGTGGGTGCTGATACACTTTTGAAGAATGCATATAAAACAATATTAAACGTCTCAAGGTCACATCCGGCCATAAGGAAGCATTGTGATGGCGATTGAGAAATATCATAAACTAGTTTCGCGTGTGTTCTGATTCCTAAGAATTTTAAGCGGTGTCTGCAGGGTTGAAATACAGCAATCTGTTCAGCAAAACTGCAGGATTCTGGGTATATTTTTAAACACTGTTTCACCTAATAAATCGTAAACATAAGGCTACTTACAGCAATTGTTGCTGACTTTGGCACTTTTCAACGACCACATTTATTTCAATAACCGAATTAATAAATGGACAAAGAATATATGTTTTAATTTCTTCTGTGATCAAATATATACATTAAAATAATTCGCCTAGTTTTTAAAACAATTATAATAGACCCAACAACTCACAGCGAGACCCATTTGACAACAAGGAAGACCCCTTAGACCAGGCTTGGCTTTCAAACTGCGCGCAGACACGAGTGCAGGTGGAATATTTGCAGTTTTGGTGCCTCCGCTGAAGCAATCAACGTGCTCAATTTGTCACAGCATATTGATCTTGTGTGACAAAGGCTTGTTAATGACTTGCAGTTCAGGCGGCAAACAAGGCTCCAACTAAAGCCGTTGCGTGGGTAATTCCACGCCTAATTACGCACTTAAGCTCCGATGTTCTTCTAACCGCGGTGCTCTGTGAGAAAAAAAAAATACAAGAATTTGCAGCTGCACTCTCCGTTACTGTAATGTTGGCAGTCCCAGTGCAAAAAAAAAAAAATACCCGACGTAAAAAGTTTATGAATTATCGTAGAAAAACAAACGTCGTGCTCGATATTGAAAGGGAACGGACGTCAATACAGCAATTACTGTCTGATGATTTCTTCCGCGTTAGGGATTTTATACGCGGTTCTCTGTTAATTGTGCCCTTTAAAAGTTGACCTTTGAAAAATATCAATGCCCCTACATTAACGGGAACGCTGATTGGCACGCACCCAGTAGAGTTGGTAGCGACTGTGAGTAAGTAGTTCCACATCAATTTAACGTTGAATGAAAAGCCTTCGATAAACATTTGTGAATGCTGAAATTATTGATTTTGCTGTCTGCTTTATTTAATGCATGTAAGTGCAAGAATAGAAAAAAGTTTCTTAATTATTTACTATTAGAAACGATTCCGCAGTTTCACTTTACCGATGCATGAATAAAGTGATCAGGCTCATGGCAATGTTAATTTTACATATGGCGGAAGCATACACAATGTGCATACAAGTAGATCTTTAGCAGAGCTTTGGAGAGAGAGAAAGAGAGTGAGGGAGACTATTCAAGTTCCTTACTCGGACGAAAACAAGCCCTACGCACCAAATTTTGATCTTATATTTTTAACACGAACAAAGAAATATGTTTCCATCACTGCCACCTAAAAAAGTAAATATTTTATTAGGAAACTCTTAATTTACAAATAGCGTACCAAAAACTAGGTTATAACAACATTTTATCTATAAAATATTTCTGACTAACCATTGCCGATAAATCGCTGCTCTCGCTGTTTTTTTTAAATTAATATTGCACGTGAAATAAATATTACAAGTCATAGAAGATACCAAGTCATAGATTCATTTAATCAAAAATATAATACTTTATAAAGATAATTGCAGTGTTAAATATTTGTGATATGCAGGTTATTTACAAAAATAACAGGTGAACATGCTACTCTTGGAGTTGATATTTCATAGGTTTTGTCATAAAGTGTGAAGAAACTGAGAATGGAGTATAAAGTGTGTGTGTCTCCTAGCGTGTTCCTATTTGTTGTTATTTTTTCCCCTTGTATATTTCGAATTATAACAATTTTTTTTAAAGTGTTTATTAGTTTGTTGAAATGGATAAAGGTTTTTAAAATGGCTGACCAAGAAATCTGTGGCCGTGTTCCAATGGACAATTTTTGTTAGCAAAGTGGTGACGTGACCCCTTTATTCTACAAAATATGTGAAGTTATTTTGTAATTTGCGTTTTGCGTTTTGTCAGCTTCGAAGCTGAAATATTACCAAATACAGATTAACAAATCGTCGCCGTATAATTTTTGCATGTTTGAAACTTTTAAATACACATACAGACGAGCTTATTGGAATAAACAAATGTGCATTGTACTCCAAAACAAGTTGCTGAAATATTCTTAAATAGCCTACTTATTTTCTCATGACATAACTTTTGTTAAGTAACAATTACACATATTTTTTTTATTTTGTTTATTTTAGATTTTGATTGAGTAATAACTTTCGGGAATAATTGCTGTTTATTTTCAGACGTCATGGACTTTTGATTTTTGTTATCATTGCAACACCAAAATAATAGTAGCATGGTATGCTAGACAGTTGAATATTGTGGTGTTCCGACTAAACCTTACAAAGTGCTAATACAAATTACTAAAAACGAAACTCGAATCTAATTGGAATACGACCTGCGTATCTTCAGTTTGTGCTATGCATTTGCAGGTTCACTGGAATTGTGAGTGACTTATTTATTTTTGCTCATCATTTTCTCTTTGCCTTTGACCACCAGTAGTCCGGTTTATAGCTGCAAATAATGCTTAATCGACTGAAAACTTGAAGCTAGAATACAGAAGTAGTAAAAGCGAACTTTAACTGTCTTAACTTTCATTAGCAAGAATGCATACAACTTTCACAAGGTGCCCAAACTTACAGAGTGGAGAACAAAACTATTAACTTTCAGACATGTCAAATTACATTTTGAGAATTTTAATTGAAATGATATAAACGTGAGCTTATTCTTTATATGGTATTTCACTTTTTTTACGCGGCCAACTAAGGGCGGGATACGCTTGCTTCACCCCCGAATCTTTACCCTTTCTGGGTAATGCAGCGGCAGTAACTACTTGACAAATTAATGGATATTCTACTTTCGATTCTATCCCTCTGTGTCGACATCGAGCGGAAGGGGTGCCTCCGGACATATTTTCGATCCCCTCCCCATGCAGTCAATCCTTTATCTTGTCTATATCATGTTCCGATTCCTTGCTATTGTCTGCATAATACTGGTTTGTTTCCCTATTATCACTCCTTTGTCTTTATTTCTCCATTCCATCAGTTCCTTGCTCATTGCCGGGTCGTCATATATGTTATCCAGTTCATCAGAGAAAAAGGGGGCAAGGCCCCCCCCCCCCACTCATCAGTAACCTACTGATAAATCCTTTAAGGTTTCCTATGATTTTCTTCGGGATTATCCCAGGATGTGTAGTGGGTCCGCCCCCACTACAATGTTTATATAGCCGTATTACCCACTGGCAAATCCGGGAAGTGTGCCCACTTGCACTTTTCAGTCTCTATAGCGGTTTTACACTCTCAGTTCCAGGGGTAAGATAGTTTATGGCGAATTCTCTGTTTTCTCTTCGGGGGGATTCATCGAATTCTTCTAATCTATTGACGAGGACCTTTGCAAATTCTCCAAAATATCTCGCTGTCTCATTATGAGATCAAATACTTCTTATATTTAGCTCTCCTTCTATTTGCAGTTTTCTACCTAACTATATTCTAATGTCTTCAATCTTTGGGCATTCCAGAGCCACAGATCGGACAAAGAGGAGAGACCACCAAGTCAAATTCATGTAACTTGGCTTTAAAGTTTCCATGCACTATTAGTGCAGTTTGGTGCACTGGTGATGTAGCGTACGACTTGGGAACGTCAAATAGAGTATGTCCTTGCCCAAATTGTTAAAATGGGGAGACCTAGTATTCCCTCCCCCCCCTCCTCTCCATAAGGCCACGAAAATTTTGAGTAGGCATTTTAAGCGTACTGCACAAGCATATTTTACATAATATTTTTTTTTGCCTACAGCGCTGAGGCATGGTTTTACGATGCATTATTGGGGTTTTTACACATCACTACTGCAAGGTTTCCTTTCTTTAGAAATTCAGTAATCAGCAGAGAGACTTAAATTTTGCGGGCTCATTTGGCAACAAGCTAGACTCCGCAATCCTTTGCGTACTCAATCCTCAGTTAATTTTTTATTGGCCGATGTTCCAGTTTTACCCCAGAGCAGTTAGCACGGGACATGGTGGTTGTTTTCTTGCAGGTTTGTTACTGTCTCAGATTCGTCCAGGTTGTCTCTTACAAAACTGCTGTAGAAATGAATAAAGGACTTCGAACGTACATCCAATTTAAATATAGCTTGTCGCAAAGGACATCACGAAATTTTTTGGGTCTGTAGTATCTAATCAGCAAATTAGTGCACTGGTCGCAAAATAAAACGGATAGTGACGAAGTTTTTACCACCCGATTTTCTCGCATTGAGACGCAAAGAAAGGCAGCACCTTCATTGCTATATCCATATACGATTTGGTGGGGTGGAGTTGCAGTGACTAGGGCACTTGCCTTCAACTAAAGCGAACATGTTCGATTCCCGGCGGGGTCACACCCGGTTTCCGCACATGGGGACCGTGCCGGACGATGCCACTTCCACCGCCCTTGCATTCCGGCGCTGCTTCACATCAACCTCATTTCACCCTCGTCGTCTGTAAAGACCTCGTTGTTTAGAGTCGCCCAAACCTCTCCACTCCTTGTGTGCTGACGTACTGCACATCTGTACTTCGCGTGTTGTCCTTTACCCCATTTCTTGGGGCGCACAGAGCATGCAATAAAACTATACGCTTAGGATCGGGAGGTGTACGAAGATTAGAGAGAAAGGGAAACTCGGCCACTGCGAGTTCTGCGCCGAAAATAATACATTTGTAAACTTTATTTTCTAGATAACGCCAGGCATTTTGGCGTCTCGCGATGCTACTGCACAGTCATGCATTGTTACCATCAGTCATATTTGTTTTTCAGAAAAATATTTAAACCAGGAATTCAATTTTTTTTAAAGCTGTGCACTGGCCATGTACAGGAACTACGAGGAAAATACGACGGGTTTTATTTGTCGAATTAAATATAGAATAGATTCACTTATGCACATATATTAGAGATCTGTACGAAAGGTGCACCAGCCTCTAGTCTGTTGACAGATTATAATATGTATGTCAGGTACCAACGAATAGAAATTCCTACAGTAGTATCTTGACGAGCAAAATAATTACTTTTTATAAGTGAACATTTTACAGATTTACTCTGAATTGAAATGAAAGACGATCCAATCCTGGGGAATACATGCCCATTCAGGCCTCGGGAAAACCAGGTTTGCGGGATTTTTCTAAAATCATTGAAGCTAGTAGCGGACATCGAAGAACACAGATGAGGGAATTCCTCTCCCTCTTCTTTTCGGCGTTTTTTTTAACTGCCCTTGTCGCAGGTCCCTCTTGGGAAGCACTTCCTCCTAGATCGGCCTCGGGGCTAACAGCGGAAAACAATTACCGCTCGGTGTGATGAATGACGTGAGGTATGACGGCGAGGAGGGGAGGTGTCGACTGCCTCCACCAGCGGTATCGTCGGCCTAATTCGCGACTCTGAGAGATGGGGCATTTGCATGGGAAAGGGGGCAGACATATTTTAATGCCTTCCGCAGTCCAAACATTGGTGGCAGCGGTGGGGTAAACGAGTTACAGTGTGCTGGAAGATATAACCAAACAATCGGCCAGAATGTGGGTGTTGGAGTGGGTGTTAAGGTGGAGAGCCTTTTGTTGGATAAGAATAGGGAGAGAGATATTATATTTTACTTAAAGGGGGAAAAAATTGGGGCAGGAGGTTACAGTAAATCTCCCCGACAAAAGTTTGCTGAGAGCGGTCAATGGCGTTGCGGACAAAGGACGGCTGGGGCTGGAGGAAAAAGGGTGAGATGGGAAATTAGGAGGGGGGTCGCCGCTCTGTGTTTCCTGCCTGGCCACCGAGTTCGCAACTAATTAGCGCGCTCTCGCTCCCGACCGTCCCGGGCGAGCCAATACGGGTGGCGGGGGGAGGTTCCTGGATGATTTGTGAGGCAATTTGGACTCCACGGGGCCATGAATCCAAGTTGAAAGCTCTGCCCCCGCACCTCACGCTCCATTTATAAATGAATAGCGGGCGCTACCTTCCCCAGGGCGTTGACGGCGCCTTGCGCGGGCTGTCTGGACGCCTCGGCATCGCCTCTCCGGCGCCCCGCCGGAGCGCCTCAGGTCCTCTGACGTAGATAAGTACACGGAGACGAAATGGCGTGGCGGTTACTTTGATGTGGGCTTACCGACATTGCTGATTGGCTGAGCGATGCTCTGGGAACGGACCTTCTGTCTGCAAGGCTACTGCGTGTTGAGAAATGTTACCTATTGGCAGGGCTTCCGGGGCGGGCAAAACTGTTACGAAGCGCTCATTGGAGAATGGTGTCCCGACATGTTGCTAACTAGTGACGCCATTTTTTTCTGTCTAAAGTGCTGCTGTTTCACCTTTGTATTCGTAGCTACTTTGTGCTGATGCTTCGCACTCGTGCGGCGAGGAAATGCTAAAGTAGATGGTTCCACATCCGCCCACGGCATCACTCTTAAGAGCTGATACCGAATAAATGTGAGCACACTGCAGCCACGGAAGAGCCACAGAACAGTTAAGAACACAGAAGCGCAAAGGTGGATGTACCGAGAACTCCAGTCACACACAATGGCAAAACGGCCTCACTGGCCAGCAATATGGCGGGACGACGTTCACCAATCAACGCCTGGAGTGAAGATATTTGAGCGGCTCTTAGTATCGAGGTCTTTTGAGAGTCGATGAGGGTTAAGTATGGAGCAACGCTGGAATGAAGCCGGCGGGGATAACAGGAGATACCCAAGAAAACCCACTGACTAGCGGCATCGTCCGGCACGATTCCCACATGTGAAAATCCGGGAGCGACCCCACCCGGAATCGAACCTGGTTCGCCTTGGTGGGGGGCGAATAGTCTAACCACTACACCGCCGCGACCCCTCAACGCCTGGAGGATAAAGTGCCAGATGGCAGCCCAGGGAACAGTTAGGGCCACCTGTTNATGAAGCCGGCGGGGATAACAGGAGATACCCAAGAAAACCCACTGACTAGCGGCATCGTCCGGCACGATTCCCACGTGTGAAAATCCGGGAGCGACCCCACCCGGAATCGAACCTGGTTCGCCTTGGTGGGGGGCGAATAGTCTAACAGCCCAGGGAACAGTTAGGGCCACCTGTTTTGAAAATATTTATGCGCATGCTAGGCTTCTATAACCTATGTGCATATCTGCTGCTGTACTTCGGTTATTGGCAGGCGTGTCTTTCTGAGAGATAGTTCGTTACACATATTAGCCAGTCAGAAGTAAGTCCCTCCAATACTAAAGTCCGTGATTTGCGGCCAGACAGCTAAGACGATCAGTAATTAAAGTTACCCGATCACCTAAGTTTATCTGAACTAAAGTGTTTTGGAGTAAAACTAGTCGTTTAATATTTTCGCGAAAAAACAGGTGACCCTACCAATAGGGAATATTTCGTGACATGCAAGCAACATCCAGTCAGACACAAGCTNTTCGCGAAAAAACAGGTGACCCTACCAATAGGGAATATTTCGTGACATGCAAGCAACATCCAGTCAGACACAAGCTCCGTTTCCAGAGTCTCGCGCTGCCAATGAGCAACGAAGTACACTTACATAGAAGAAAACGTCAGGAAATTTCACTCCTGGGTATTTGCTTGTTCTGCGACACAACGCTGGCAAATACAGGAGCGACATGTAGCGGTGTCTTTGACGTAGGCCCAATTAGTCTGTGATTGGCTGTATGTTCCGTAGAGTGAGCCTCGTAACTTATTGGTTCCGCCTGGCTGTGCTCGATTACCTGTTAGTTCGGTAGGCTTCCGATAGGTTGGAATTTGCGCGCGTATTNATTGGTTCCGCCTGGCTGTGCTCGATTACCTGTTAGTTCGGTAGGCTTCCGATAGGTTGGAATTTGCGCGCGTATTGGCGGGCGACGACGTCAGGCAATTTCTCCGTGACCATCGGACTAATATAATAACCCATTTTAAACTTCTGTATAGTTCTGTACTCTGGAATCAAGAAATGCCTACGACTTTAACCTTCTCACACATAGACAGCCGTTATCTATAAAATCTAGAAAGAGATTTAATTTGTAAATATTTATTCTTACTTATGATCTCTATTAGTAATAAAATCATGTGTTTTTTCAGTTTGTGCGTTGGTTTGTCCTAGCATTACACAAACTGCTGAACATATTTTATGAAATTTTGACTGTAATGCAGGTCCTGCACCAACATATTTATTTTTTATTAAATTAAAAATGTATTGAAACTTTACTACACTTTTATATTTTCTCGTGCTGATTCTGTGTGATCTATTACGTTAGAGTTTTTAGTTGATGTCGCAGCTCTTAACTTTTTAAACCTTGGTGATGTAGTGGTCAAGACTACTCGTCTTCCACCAAGGTGAACCGGGTTCGATTCCCGGTAGGGATGCACACTCACACTCACACTCACTCACTCGATTGAAACAGACAGGCTCACTAGTGTTCGTTGCTTTGTGTTGTTCAAAATTGTTAAATTAAGAAATGTGCTTAGATAATACTAATAAAATAATGTCTTCATGTTTTTCCCAGTTAACTCTAGATGTCGTTAATGAGAAACAGTTTCTGAAGTCAGGGGGGCGTATCTTATTTCCAAATAGCAAAATCGTGCTTATCTGCGTATCTGTCCGTAGAATGACTCTGCATGGCCACCGCCTCAGGCCGTCTGATTCGTTGTTGTATATTTGGTTCTTGCGGAATTTGTTCACGGCCAAAAAGGGCGAAGGTAAATTTTCATGAAAGCAGAAACGTTGGAGCTGGGCCGCCGGACGAAAGGACTCTGCTGTCGCTCTCGTTTTATTGCGCATCTTCTGATCACGAGTCTCCCTTTCGGGCAAAAACGCTGCGTAGATGAACCCTATATGAAATTCCGCTCATGAGGAAGTATCTTCAGGCTAAAATTTCCTGTGAAAACGCAAGCGTCTCTTTTAACTTCAATTAAAATTTAATATGGAATTTTTATTGCCCGGCGACTAGCTTCACCTGCCCTAATTAAACAGTTTCCCAATACAAAATTGCTTTCCGTAGTCATAGCAACCGAATAACTTCGCGATTGGTTGGAAAATCTCACCGTTGTGTATGCACCATTTGAGTAATTACACTCCGTTGTTACAGGGGAAAAAAAAAAAAAAAAACTTCTCATGTGCGTGCAAATCTGGCCCCCTTCTTTATGCCGTTACAAAATACACTTGGTTGACATAGCAACCACAAACTATTGATAGGCGTGCAGTTCCCACCGTCTTGTCTGTGGCGTGACTATAAACACAAGTAGGAAAAAAAAAAAAATCAAAAACATAAAACAATACTTAAAAATTGCAATATTGATTAATCAAGGAAAACAAGTAAGTAACTAAACCTTTAACGAAATGTGACTTCGACAATATATATGCATTAGAATCAAATTCAGTTTTTAAAATTATGTAGATTTTTTTTTCTGCACTGACATAATTACTTAAATTGTGAAGTTCGTTAATTTGTTAGCTCCTTTGCAGAATATTTGTATTAAAAGATTTGCGCAATGAAGTCGGTGGTAACTGTTAATTCTCCATAAAACATTAAACCATAAACATATGCGTCAAAATTGAGTACCAAACTGAAAATAATAGGAGAATTGATGTTTTTCAAACCTTTACATAAAAACTTTAACTCTTTGTTTTTTGCCTTCTGTTTTCNAAAATAATAGGAGAATTGATGTTTTTCAAACCTTTACATAAAAACTTTAACTCTTTGTTTTTTGCCTTCTGTTTTAAATGAAATCAAATAATGAAAATACAGTAAACAAAACGTTCATTCTTCATTACGGGATAAGTGCTGTTTTCGCAATAGTTCAAACTTTACCAAACATATATGCTTGCCAGGAAATCGAATACATAGAAAAAATTATATCATTTGAATACTACTACGACAGTCGCCCGGAACATGTGTTACGCTAATTTCACATGTAGAGGCATATTTATGTAAATTAAAACCAGCTTTAAAATACCGACTCATGACCGTGCCGTACTCACTANAAAATAATAGGAGAATTGATGTTTTTCAAACCTTTACATAAAAACTTTAACTCTTTGTTTTTTGCCTTCTGTTTTCAATGAAATCAAATAATGAAAATACCGTACACAAAACGTTCATTCTTCATTACGGGATAAGTTTTTGCTGTTTTCGCAATAGTTGAAACTTTACCAAACATATATGCTTGCCAGGAAATCGAATACATAGAAAAAATTATATCATTTGAATACTACTACGACAGTCGCCCGGAACATGTGTTACGCTGACTTCACATGTAGAGGCATATTTATGTAAATTAAAACCAGCTTT
The DNA here is from genome assembly GCA_002778355.1 of Clitarchus hookeri. Classification (NCBI taxonomy): domain Eukaryota; kingdom Metazoa; phylum Arthropoda; class Insecta; order Phasmatodea; family Phasmatidae; genus Clitarchus; species Clitarchus hookeri. The sequence goes on from NQII01000644.1 coordinate 98,547, forward strand.
AAAATACCGACTCATGACCGTGCCGTACTCACTAGAATGTAGCAATTCAACAGGTATAACTAGAGACGCGCAAAATTAGTGTTATTATCTGGTGATGGACTATTTTTCAAACACGTTTGCACTAAGTTTGTCATTAAACCATACTTTACTTGACACGCCCTGTGTAGCTTTGCGTCAGTGAATAAACTCTTCATAATGGCGTGCTCGAATCGAGTGCAGCCTTGTCAGAAGGGGAATGTCTTCACACTCAGGCAGTAGCCAATGAACAAACGACCACCAGCTCTGGCGTTGACAGGACTGTGTAGCTTAGCATGACGCCAAATAATAATGCTCATTTGTCACGCCTCTGGNCACCAGCTCTGGCGTTGACAGGACTGTGTAGCTTAGCATGACGCCAAATAATAATGCTCATTTGTCACGCCTCTGGATATAACCTGAGGACAACTTTAAAAGTTCCAGTTTCGTGTTTAAGACGAAACTTGATACCCCGCTCTTCTACTCACATAAAAATAATGTTGGTTTTGTGAACAGTAACGTAGCTCCTTTAGCTCGTCTTTTCTAGATCTTTCTATTATACCTAATATAATATTGACAATATAGACTCATTTTAATATACTCATGTAAATATAAAAAAAAAANATCTTTCTATTATACCTAATATAATATTGACAATATAGACTCATTTTAATATACTCATGTAAATATAAAAAAAAAACTTTAGCTTTTAACTAGCGTTAGAAGTTTTTTCTCGATAAGTTTACGATAGAGTATTTATGTAACANAAAAAAAAAACTTTAGCTTTTAACTAGCGTTAGAAGTTTTTTCTCGATAAGTTTACGATAGAGTATTTATGTAACAGAACAGGATGATCCAGGTTATCCAGAAAAACTGGTTACTTTGGAGACTCTTATGAGTCTCCAAAGTTATGTCTCTTTGGAGACAATAAGGCTCCCGCCTATCTGGAGCTTTTTCCGCGTTTGAGGCCGAGAAGCGCGGGGGCGATAAGGACGACACTGCCACGCTGCATCAAGTGCGCCATCGCCGCTAAGCGCAAGACTCTGAACAGGCGTGCAGTGTTCTCGTCGTGCTGCGTGTACCTATGGGACTTTCAGCGGTGACCCTATTATTTCATTGGTGGAGAGTTTTTAGTGAAGTTCAGTGCAGGGCTCTAGAGTAGTTTACTCTGAAAGGGTGTTTCTAATGAGCGCGGCGTCTTGAAAGCACTCAACAGCCCACGTGTGAATTGTGCGTTCTTTTCGTAGAACAGCACATTGGACGCACGTTTAATATTTCCGTGGGAATGTGTATTTGAAACATACTGCAACGCAGTTAAATTGCCAGGTAGGAGGGAGCCTTAACTGAATGGTTTACGTGTTCATTTCTTAACTTTTAATACGTTATTTCCGGCATACATCGCGATACCACAGAGTACTCAAGTATACGAAGGTGAAATAGCGGCTTATTCCGCGAACTCCGGCAGCACACGCCACCAACATGGCTTCAGTGGTCAGCAACTTGTCGGAACGCGGTTCGCCAATCAGCGCCTGGTAATATACTCGCCAGCCGGCAGTCTAACCAACAGGAAACCTTTCACAGAACGCGGTAGCCAATCAGTTCCTAGGCCTGATCCCAGAGCGTCGCACAGTCATCGCCGAATAGGAGCGCCAATATGAAAGGAACCGCCTCGCCACTGTGCATTTTTTTTACTCTGTGGCATTACCAAAAATATAACAGATTTATTAATACAACAATATTGTGTACCTACAATACAATAACGATTAGTCACATTTTCACTGTTTCTTCCCTGGCATGTTCACTTGTAGAAAGTAAACGTATGATATATCACACAATAACATTTAAATCGTTACTTTTCTTATCAATTTCATGTAGGCTTACACAACCTACATTTAGGTACTCTGGATGATGATGATGATGATGATGNTTTTCTTATCAATTTCATGTAGGCTTACACAACCTACATTTAGGTACTCTGGATGATGATGATGATGATGATGATGATAGGAACATGAAGTCTAATTATGGTGTTCCACATCATTCATACAGATACAGCANGATGATGATGATGATGATGATAGGAACATGAAGTCTAATTATGGTGTTCCACATCATTCATACAGATACAGCAGATGTGGTACCTTAATTGGCAAAATAAAAAGAATCACTGACATTTGGATCAAATAAGTGTTTCTGAACGTATTTATTCTAGATCAAACCCCGAGAGATACTGAATTCATGGTCACATCAAACTTTTCTGAAGTCCTACTCAAGTTCTACTTTCATGCAATTCCTTNCCGAGAGATACTGAATTCATGGTCACATCAAACTTTTCTGAAGTCCTACTCAAGTTCTACTTTCATGCAATTCCTCCACCTCAAGAAAACAAGCTTCAACTAAGTCTAAAGTATTACACCAGAGGGACAACGCACCGCATTCGTGCGCACTCACATTAATAATATTTTTCATGAGAACTATTTCTTACTAGGCGTTGCCAACATTATTTCTCTGTTTTTATTCATGCCATTTATAAATTATTTATAATTTATAAATCAAATACAAGAAAAAATTCAATTTAACAAGAAATAAGAAATTTTTATGTCAAAACAAGTATAAAACGCGTGTGATACAAGTGATATNAAAAAATTCAATTTAACAAGAAATAAGAAATTTTTATGTCAAAACAAGTATAAAACGCGTGTGATACAAGTGATATTTAGGAAACAACCAAAATCGTACTTCCGGTGATTTTTCAAATGTGTGTTTAAAGAACTGCGAAGTCATGCGAGGCAAAAAAGACCTATGCAAAATTGCACAGTGTTTATTCACGCATGGTTTGGCAAAAATATATTATGTAAATATTTCATTTGTAATGTGATGTATTATTCCTATAGTTGATGACTTGAAGTAGCTCTACATAATAGTATTAATTAACGTATTGCCTACCATTATTGTCGGAGTTGATACATTTTTGAGTCGTGTAATGTGAAAATTTGCTGGTAAAATTTTAATTAAAAATAACACTCGCATCTGCTCTGTGCCCCGATCGCCCTTTTTCAGTTGATTACTCCCTGATGTATTATTAACGCTTTGTTGCCACAACATACACACATGCGTAATTTTATTCGAAATATAATTTCACACACGCCGGTAGATAATAGTTTATGACTGCTATGTTTGTTGTTCTTTCGCTGCAGTANATTCGAAATATAATTTCACACACGCCGGTAGATAATAGTTTATGACTGCTATGTTTGTTGTTCTTTCGCTGCAGTGTGGATATAATGTGTGTATATAATAAATTATACACGAATTATGTAGTATTTTCTTAATTGCTGTTGAGTAGTTTTGAATAAATACTACCAATTTATTGTTCCTCCTATCTGAATCTGTTCAACTTGTTTTAACACAGAAGCCTGAATACGTCAAGAGTGAAAAAGTGGCGTGCCTCAAATTCCTTTTCACTTCAGTGAAAAAACATCGAAGTGGCAGTAATTTGTGCAGCGTGCAGTATGGGATCNATTCGAAATATAATTTCACACACGCCGGTAGATAATAGTTTATGACTGCTATGTTTGTTGTTCTTTCGCTGCAGTATGTGTATAATGTGTGTATATAATAAATTATACACGAATTATGTAGTATTTTCTTAATTGCTGTTGAGTAGTTTTGAATAAATACTACCAATTTATTGTTCCTCCTATCTGAATCTGTTCAACTTGTTTGAAGCACAGAAGCCTGAATACGTCAAGAGTGAAAAAGTGGGGTGCCTCAAATTCCTTTTCACTTCAGTGAAAAAACATCGAAGTGGCAGTAATTTGTGCAGCGTGCAGTATGGGATCNGTGCCTCAAATTCCTTTTCACTTCAGTGAAAAAACATCGAAGTGGCAGTAATTTGTGCAGCGTGCAGTATGGGATCCCTAATGTGTACCCTTATAATTTTATGAAAAAATATAAAGCAAAATGTACGCCGAATGCATGCTCTATACACAAGTACAGCTTTAAAAGTTTACGCATCACTATATGCTTAGTGAAAAAATTTATCCCCGAAACACTTTTTTCGTCTGTTTAGAGCTCAAGCACGCTTAAAATGTAACACACTTCTTAAAGAATGTGAAACGTCTCTAAAAATAGGCTTAAAACAAAAAACTGGAATTTTTTTAATTGTGACTATTATTAAAGAACTCCGAATGGTTCCACTAACAAGCAGACGAGCTCAAAATAAACTACTTTTGTACACTGACATTTATCATTTTTGCTGGTTAAGTAAGTCTCTAAACAAATAAAAATAAATGCTAAGATCTTTACAATTGTGACTGATGGTTTTGGTAAATGCGTATTTCTTGAACATATATGTGTATCACAAATAAAAAGTCCATATTTTCCAACAATATATCACTTGTTGCCAAAAATATTTTATAGCGTTATTTTATCAGCCAATAAAGAAATTAAAAACAAATCTCTTAATAAACCATATTTGAAGACACTTCGCCCTTTTTGTTAATGAAAGTTGTGCCTATGAAAATTTTATACGTCACGCTTATATTTCCCACCACGAATGTATTACCCATTCCACGAAAGTGTTACCCATTCTACAAAAGTATTACTCATTCCACGAAAGTATTACTCATTCCACGAAAGTATTACTCATTCCACGAAAGTATTGCTCATTACACGAAAGTATTGCTCATTCCACGAAAGTATTGCTCATTCCACTAAAGTATTGCTTNCACGAAAGTATTGCTCATTACACGAAAGTATTGCTCATTCCACGAAAGTATTGCTCATTCCACTAAAGTATTGCTTATTCCACTAAAGTATTGCTCATTCCATGAAAGCGTTTCACATTCCACGTAAGTATTCTCATACCACGAAGGCATTTNATTCCACTAAAGTATTGCTCATTCCATGAAAGCGTTTCACATTCCACGTAAGTATTCTCATACCACGAAGGCATTTTACACTCCACTAAGTATCCCGTACTGCATTCATTAAATTTATTGTTTGGAAATGTTTAACATTCCCAGGTTTTTGACGCAGAGCGGAGTTTATACTTCATGAAGTCACAGAGTACTCAAGAATACAGAGGCGAAACAGCCTCTCGAAGGCTCCGGGAACGGGCCTTTTGTCTGGTTGGCTTCCGCGTGACGCGAAAGATACCTTATTGGCGGAGCTGCCGGCTGACAAGTAGGTTACCAGGCGCTGGTTGGCGAACGGCGTTCAGACATGTTGCTGGCCAGTGTCGCCATTTTGCTGGCGTGTGCTGCTGGAGTTCGCGGTGCATGCGGCTGCTTCACTTCGGTGTTCTAATGCCTTGTGCTACTGCTTGACATATATGTAACAAGCTAGTCTCCACAATACTTTGTGTACTAGAGCCTCAGTTAGTCGTATATTGGCTGATGCTCCAGTTTTACATCAGATCAGGTATCACGGTATTCGGTTCTTGTTTTCTTGCAGGTTAGCTATTGGCTGTAATTCGTCCAGGGCGTGGCTTACAAACTGTGGTCCAATTGGAAACTCATTTGTAGATGTGTGTGAATCATAGCTTGTCTTAAAATGCACTTGCGAAATTTCCGGGTTTTTAGTAATCACCAAATAGCAGTTCATACATTAAAAAAAAAGTGCTAAAAATATGCATACATTTCTTTATATTGAACATTTATTTTATATTTATGGCTTGTTGTTGGGTGATTACATATATGAGTCACGCAATAGCCCATGGAATCAGTTTACGTCGTAAACTTTTTAATCTATTCAACTTTGTTAGTATTCGCTATTACGGCTGCATCAAAACAGAAGAATTCTGTTTAGACATCAAATTAGTAAAAAAAAAAGGTGTGAAATTTTTTTATTTGGCCGAGGGAGTAGCGTCCCAGCGGCGGCGGTGGAACCCTCCCCCAGTTCCGCTCTAATTGGCTGCCCTAGCTCCTGGCGGGAAGGAATTTACGGCCTCCCGGACGCCCTCGCGCCTCTAACTCATGGCGTCAGCACACGTCGACCTGTCTGCGAGGCCTCGCGGGAGTCTCCAGTCGACTTAATGACAAGGAGGCCCCTAGCTGCAGACGAAGATAGTTCACCAGTCCTCGCCTAACTGGCATTTGAACTGCGTTACAGTGTGTTAGTAATTCTCGGTTTTTTTTCTGCGAAACTATTAAACGTGCGCGCAATGTGCTGATCCATGAAAATAAACACACTTCAGACGAGGGTTGTTGAGTACTTTTAAAATGACAAGTACGTTTGAAACACCATTTCAGAGTACTCCAAAACGACTAAAAACTATCTTTTCAAAGCGCTGATGCATCAGATACATACAAAACTACTCAAGGGCCCTGCACTGTACCTTCCTACAGACTTTCCACCAATAAAATAATAGGGTCACCGCTGAAAGTCCCATAGGTACACGCTGTGCGACGAGAATATTGCACGTCCGTTCAGAGTCTTGCTCTTAGCGGCGATGGCACACTTTATGCGCGTGGCAGTGTCGCCCTTATCGCTCCCTCGCTTCTCGGCCTCAAACGCGGAAAAAAACTCCAGGTAGGCGGTAGCCATAATTGCGGCTTTTGTTTTAGAATACTTTTGATGATTTTACATGCAGAGGTCCGTGAATTAAATTACCATTATTTATTGGTAGAGACCCGGAAATCTCGCGGTTTCATTCGGCAGCAAGCTAGACTCCACAATCCTTTGTGTACTCGAGCCTCAGTTAGTTGTTCCTTTGCACGGAATTTGGCCCGTGCTTTCTTGCAGGTTAGTTATTGGGCCAAACTCGTCGTAGGGCGTGACTTAAAAACTGCGATTCAACGGAAGAAGAGTCAAATGTACATGCGTTTGAAGTCTAGCTTGTCCTCGGATGAATTTGCGAAATTTCTGGGCCTCTGTTTATTAGTTAGCAGCGTTATCTTAATGCACGTATACTTCAATGTTACAGTATTGTTTGACCGCTGTTGTTTTTCCACACGGACAGATCTAAGTCGGTAACAGATAAAACTGTCGGGAATGTACCGTGTACAATACATTTCGAAGGAAAAACTTTTCTCTCCAGTGAACAAGTTATTGAATAAATCATTGTGGCCCAAACTTGTAAAGAAGTAAGAAAGTCGGCTGGTGCAAAATGTATGGGCATCTTTATATAATACACAGCAATTATGTTTTCATTTTCTCCTAAAGTTTTGCAGGCGTTATGATCACACCTAGGAAGAGAGTTAGTTTTCATCTCCCTGCGTTCAACATATAAAGATAACAAAAATTGCGCTCTATGTTCATTAACTCAAGTCAATTTGCACAGTCGTACGTCGTGCTTCAGCAGGCCCCAATCTTTAAAAGGAGAGACACTTAAAGTGTTTATGGGTTGGAAACAGTCGACGTGCGATGGGCTGCGTCTATCTTCCTGGAGTGGCGTGCATGCTGGAGCCATCTGGAGTCTAGCCAGCAGCGGCGCACAGAGGCTCCGTGAATGTCTCTTCATCCTCCGCTACCCCTCCCTGGCTCCAGCCAACTGCAGCTCACTTCCCCCACAAAGGAAAATCTTTACTCACTTTATGCTGAAGATCTCGCGGCACGGGTTCCAACGGCTCCTTTTAAGCGCATTAACTGGGGCACGCCGTGCTGAGATAGTTGACAGACAGAGGCCGCTGCTGTCGAGTACGAACTGCGAGTCCCTCACGAGACCACTTCCCTCGTACAATTTCACTTCGCAGCCAGTTTATTGCCAGGGACATGCAAAATTCGGTTTATTTTCTGGCAGCAGACTAAACTACAAGACGATATATGCTCATTTGACTTCTGCTATTGGCTAACAGTTTGTGAAGCCCTACCCAAAGGTTCACACGATGAGTAGTAAAGTGAAGAATCTCATGTAAAGTGGTCTAACAGGCAAACGACTTCGTATAAAGCCAAACAACCGGTGAGCTTGCGGATTGCTCTCAAATATGTTATATAACAGTGGAGTTTAGCTTGTCACAAAATAATAACACGAATTTTTCAGGTCTCTTTTTATCGCCAACAGCACGCAGTCAGTGGAAAATCCATAGTGACGCTGCTGGGTTGGTTAATGCAGAGTCTACATATGAGAAATCTCTTGTTGCGAGTTTATTCAGTAAAAAGTAAGCAGACTTATATGAGAAACAATCTGGTTTTAGACGTATTTGGCTGGATATTCAACACAATTTACGTAATTAAGAATACAAGAAGAGACAGGAAAATTCGCGAGTTTTTACATTCAGGTTGTACTCCGGTCCTATGCATACTCAAGCACCAGTTCGTTGCCCTTGTTGATTGGCTGCTGCCCCAGTAAGTGGGCAGTTCTACTCCCTAACAGGTACAGTAAAACGAGGATTCAGTGCCTTTCTTCTTGAAAGTTTCGTATTGATTCAGTCCTCGATGGCGTGTATTTTAAACTATGTTCCAATAGCAAACTTGATTTACATGTACATGTGTTTGGATTCTAGCTTGCCCTAAAATTTATTCGCAAAGTTTTCCGGCCCCCTTGTTATATGCTTTAAGTTTCAGTGCCAGCAGGCTTACTGGCCGATGCTGCAGTTAGGATATATTCTATATGAGAAATTTGAAAGCTCTTTTTTCCAGTAGCAGTTTATTACCAACCCGAAGGACAGATGTCTTTCGGCGAGTGCCAATTGAGGGCTAAACGATTTTAGGCCTACTTGCAGAAGGTACAACTGTAGGTATACCATCTGTATATCAAACTTCTTTATGTCTACCGCGTGAAGTACAAATGGCTATGTTTACTGTCTGAATGTCAAATAACTTCATGTATTCTGTTATTACATCAGATGTATTTAGCTCTACTGCATTAAGCTTAAATTAGGCACTGGGGGTTTACTGCTTCATGTTCAAACGACTGTAAGTGTTTTCTACTTAAAGAAGGTGGAGTGACTTAATGTCTGCTGTATGTAGATTAAAGTACTGTTACACGCTGTAGCTAGCACCCGTCGCGAGCTCTCAGTTATGCACGGTCCAGCTCAATGGAGGAGGGGGGTGAACCACCTCGACCCTCCCCTCCTCTTAGGGAGAACCACTCGCCTCCACGCCACCCCTCTCCACCCCCAGGGNNNGCGATACCTGACTGGCTCACCCCCACCTCCTCCTCCTCCCTATCAGAGAAGACGACGAGTGTAAAGGTTGCGCAAAATTATTCTGGGAACTAGGACCCTCGGCGCAACACGGGATTTATAGAGAAATTTCTGGGTGATCGCCTACAGCCCTATAAATACAAGCCACAGTTGGACTGTCGGCAGTCTTGGTAGAAGCCTTCGGGCTGAGCGCGGTAACCGGGACATCGGTGACGGACGAGGTGTTTATGGTGTGAATGTACGGGAGGGCGTGATATACGACGAGTGAAGGCTACTGTGCGTGAGGGAGCTTGGGGAACTCAAGAACATTGTGGACTGGTGGGACATGGACTAAACTGAGGTGGGACTGAATGGACATTTAATACGGATTTTTGTAAGTATTGGAACCTTCAAATATGGAAATATAATGTATAAAAATAATTGAATAGGTTTTCATACACTGTCTATTCACAGGACAGGACAGTCATATTTGACCAGTACTGTACTCTGCGAGGCTAAGTGCCCAGTGATCTTCCCTTTGGGTAACTGATTCGTAAACCGAGCTATTGCTCTACGCTTTGATTGGTTCGTATCACTGATCACAGAACACAGTCTACAGCTCATTGGTTATGGTAGTGAAGCAAGTATTTTGTCATCTTAAGTACAGCATGCATAAATAAAATATTCTTAATTGCAACATATGAAACTGTAAATTAAAGTGGGTCTAAGAAGGTTAAGGGCGCTGCTTAGTGCGAGACTGCCCAATAAAAAGAAAAAGGTTTCTACATGTTACAGGTAGAAACCCGGAATTGACGCGGATTCATTCGGCATCAAGCTAGACTGCACACTCACTTGTGTACTCGAGACTCAGTTTGTTGCTGATTGGCTGTTTCTTCAGTTTAACCCCAGACCAGGCATCACGGGACTCGGTCCTTGTTTTCCTTGCAGGTTAGCTATTGGTTGGAAGCTGTCCGGGGTGTGTCTAGCACACTATGGTCCAATAGAAACACAAATACAAACGTACATGTGGTTGAAGTTTAACTTGTCCTCAAATGAACCCACAAAATTTCCGGATTTTTAGCTATAAGTATAACTGATGATTTATCGCGAAAAGAATTTGAGTGCATAATAGACTTCAATACAATAAGCACCCAACAGCAGTTTTTATATTGCCAGTGGTTGCTGTCTGCTTGAGAAGGCGTTTTCATATTTGACCGGGTCACTCAGAATTCGGCAACATCGGCATGGTTCGTACGTGATTCGTGTGCAGACAGTTAACACGTGTCATAAAGAAATTCAGCAAATCAAGATAGGTAAACAACCCCACGGTGTTTTTACAAATAACTTGTTTTGAATTCTCTTCGCGAAATTTCACTACCCCTAGTTGTAGGCTATTTACGGTAAAGTGAGCACTTCTGGAAGCCCTGCATAAGATCTACTTGTATGCCCATTGTGTATTCTTTCACTATACGTAAAATTGACATTGCCATGAGCCTGATCACTTTATTCATGCACCAGTCAATCGAAACTCTCAAATTGATAGCAAAGTAAATATTTTACGAATTTGCTTATTCTTACACTTGCACGTATAAAAAAAACTGAAAGAAAAATAAATGATTTTAATATTGACAAATGTTTACTGAACACTTTTTAGGCGTTAAGACATGGAACTTCTTTTCTCTCCGACGTTACCAACTTCGTTGGGCGCATGTCACTAGTGTGCCTGTTAAAATACACGCAAGTAGGGACAGTGACAATTTTCAAATGCTGATCTCAAAAGGGCTCGCTTTGCCATTAAAAGCCTTTATACTGGCATGTTGACTTGTATAATCCATTAACGGTTACTTCACACTTTTCTAGGACCCGTCTAAAGTTTACTTCCACGATATTCCTCCGCCTCATGCAAACTAAGCTTAACCTAGAAAATTACACCAAAGGACAAGGCACTGAATTCGTGCGCACTCTGTTGTAATAATATTGTACATGAGAACTATTTCTTACTAGGCGCTGCCAACACACATGTTTTCTCGCGGTTTTTATTCATATTTATTACAAATGAAGTATTATAATTTATAAATAATATCTATGTAAAACTTTAATTTAACGAAAACTATGACACGCTTGTGATATGACATATTTAAGAAGCAACCCAACACTTCATACATGGGGTGATTTTTCAAAGGTTTGATTCGAAAAATGTGGATAAACCGCGAATAGACTCGATCATTGTTCGTCTGTTTGTAATTTTCATTTCCATTCCTGTAATCGTTCCTGTTATTTTAAATAAAACGTTTATAAGAAAATAAATCCCCGGCCGGGTCACTCTCGGATTTTCGCATGTGGGAATCGTGCCGGACAATGCCGCTGGTCGGCGGGTTTTCTCGGGGATCTCCCGTTCCCCATGCCCTTTCATTCCGGCGCTGCTTCATACTCACCTCAATCACCTTAATCGGGTCTCAGGACCTCGCTGTCAAGAGCCGCCCAAATCTCTTCACTGATTAATAAGAAAGAGAAGACGAAACTAACGGGATGGCCCCTGCGGTGGTGTGAGAGACGGTAGCCGCCGGAGGGACATCGTGGTCCAGCAAGAAGAGACGATGCGCCGCGGACCGTTATCGATCTGAGGATGGCGCACCACAACCGCCCAGGCTCCAGGGACGTGTCTGATTGCCGAGGGCGTCCCTTAGCACTTCGCTCCCCTAGGTGCGCACTCATCAAGAATATAGACGGCCAACTGGGTAGTTTTGAAAGGACTTCTTAAAATCTACTTGTACGCACGTTGTGTATTCTTCCGCCTGGCGTAAAATTAACACTACCGTGTGTCTCATCACTTTATTCGTACGTCGGTCAAGTGAAACTGTGAAATTATTTGAAAGAAGAACAAATTTTACAAATCTGATATTTTTTACACTTGCGTGCATTAAATAAAAACAGAAAGCGAAATAAATAATTTATTTTATCACAAATGTTTACCTAGCACATTTTACTCGACGTTAAGACACGGAATCCACTATCCCTCCGTCGTTACCAACATTACTGGGCTCATGCCACTCGGTGCGCCCGTTAAAATATGTGCAGGTAGGAGCAGTGACTTTTCTCTAATGTTGATTTCAAAAGTGCTCACTTTATTGTGAAAAGCCTTTACACTAATATAGGCTGTCCACGTTTAACTAAAGCTGCGCTCACTACGATCCGTCGCACCCGTCATTCGTCTGTCCGTCCGTCCGCCCGCCCGTCCGTCTGTCCGTCCGTCACCCGTTCGTGTTTTCGTCCGTTAGTTAAAAGCGATTCACAACAATCCACCGTGCGTCAATTCTTCTGTACGGCAAAATTTCGGTTTGACAACTTAATATCGTGAGGTATATTTTGGAGGTATATTTTTGTTAAACATACAGTAAAAAAAAACCATTTCTTGAAAATAACTCTTTTACGAAATAAAAATATATACTAAAACATTTCTACATTTTAAATTTTTTGAATTTAACACTAAAATATAAATAAACGCAGATCCATCGCGTTTCAATTTATTTCAAAACACGTATTCCCGTCTATGGAATGTCGTCAGAAGGCGGTGGCTCGTCCGTCCGTCGAGAGTTAAAGTTTGGTAAATATTTGACGGATGGACGGATAGAAAAAAAGTTGCCCTGCTATTGGTTGAAGATCGCGTGACCGACGGACAAACAACTGACGGGTGCGACTGATGGTTTGCGAGTCCAGTCTGAGCACTTTTGTTGTCAACCTTTGAAAAATATCACTGCCACTACCTGCATACATTTGAACGGACACGCTGACTGACATGCGGCCAGTAAAATTGGCGGAGTGGAGATATTTGGATGGCTCTGAATATAGAGGTCTGGAGAGCAAATGAGGGGGGAAGCGAGGTGAGTATGGNGGGCGGGAGATCTCCGAGAAAACCCACCGGCCAGTGGCATAGTTCGGCACGATTCTCACATGCAAAAATACGGGAGCGACCCCGCCGGGAATCTAATCCGGTTCGCCTTGGTGGGAGCGAGTAGTCTGACCACTACACCACCGCGGCCCCACGTATATGCGGCTGTTTCAGCTCTGTATCCGTAACTATACTTTGTAATCTCGCTGTCGATGGATTTTGCAACAGGACTATTGTTTATTTGGCATGTCATTGAGAATTCCCCTCCCCGCCAACAACAAAAACTGGAAAAGAAATAAAATAAAAAGAATCGCATTTCGAACAATCCGGTCAAGCATAAAGTTGGCTTCCTGGAAAAATAAAACAGCAGGGGTTTTCTGCGAAAAGATTTAGTGATGATATATATTTCAAAACACAGTTTGCGGCATTTATCTTAAACGATCAGATGAAATATTTTTTTTTTTTTGGCCAGTCGCAATTGTTCGCGGACGAATGATGGACGTTTCGAACTGGAGCTAACTAAATTCTGAGTGGTGATATAAAAGGTAAATGGGTTCTCGTACAAAGAGCAGCTAACGACGAGAGAGGAAAAACAAAAACTGTCAAGTGTGTGCATGCTACATTGACGTCTATCGGTCGCGCTGATAATGACGTTAAAAAAATTGGTCGCCCTGATCGTAACTCATAAACGAATAACAGAATTTTGGCGTATAGAATACTCTCGCAGAATAATAAGCAAATACGTAGAAGTGAAATGGCGATGCGATTTATGGCCGTGGTGGTGTAGTGGTTAGACTACTCGCCTACCGCCAATGCGAAGCTGGTTCGATTCCCGGCTGGGGCGCCCCGGATTTTTACATGTGGGAATCATGCCGGCGATCGGCTGGTTTTCTCGAGGATCTCTCGTTTCCTCCTGACCTTGCATTCCTGCGCTGTTCCATTGTCAAATCGCTTCACCCCCATCGGCTCTCAAGGCCTCGATGTTAAGAGCCGCCCAAATCTCTTTACTACACTATACTCCACGAAGCTATTTATTTTTTATGTCCATACCCATTCGCCAATTGGCTGTTCGGGGCTTTGGGAAAGGACATTGTGTCTGATTGGCTACTGCATGCTGTATAAAATTTTCTATTGGCTGTACTGCTAGCTGGCAAGTAAGTTGCCAAGGCGCTGATTGGTGGACGGCGTTGCAACATGTTGCTGGCCGGTGACGCCATTTTGTTGGCGCGTACAGTTGGAGTTCGTGGCGTTTGCAGTTTCTGTATTCTTGAGTATTCTGCGATACTGCGAAGTTCAGTATAAAAGACCACTTGAAATCGTGAATTTTTTCAAGTGTGTCTTAATGATTTGTGGCTTTTCTATGTAACTCATCAACTTTTTTTTTTTATGCTGAGTCATTTAGAGTAAGGTTTACTTCGATAGTAAATTGCCGTTATTCGCAGACAGGAAGAAATGTGTGTCTGCATGGTACTTGAACTGCGTTGCAGAGTGTTTTAAAATACTCGTTTCCTACGTAACTGTTAAACGTGCGTCCTATGTGCTAATATACGAACAGAACACACATCAGACGAGCACTGTTTAGTGCTTTCAAGACGTCACGATCATTAGAAACACTATTTAAGAGCACTCCATGATGGCTAAAAACGGCTTTATCAAAGCGCTGTATCTCAAAATATACGCGTCAGATACACACAAAACTTCGCAAGGGCCCTGCATTGAACCTTCCTACAGACTTTCCATTAATAAAATAATAGGGTCACCGCTAAAAAAAATCCCCATATGTACACGCAGTGTGACGAGAACACTGCACGCCAGTTGAGAGCCTTGCGCTTAGAAGCGATGACGCACTTGATACGCGTGGCAGTCTCACCCTCACCGCTTCCGCGCTTCTCGCCCTCAAACGCGGAGAAAAGCGCTATGTGGGCCAGAGCCTTAAAGACGCAGCATGCCGAGCCTGCAGTCATGGAGCTTGATTGTATAATCAATGTTAAGGTAATTCCTTCTGAATGCATCAGCTTTAAAGATAACCGTTTCAAACAAAAATTTCCTCGGGGAATCATGGCACGTTAAAAAATTTCTAATTTTGTTGTTTTCTTTTTTACTAAAATTTAAAATAAAAATTTACATTTTACAATAAAAAATGTGGATAAATAACATTTTCATAGAATTTCTTAAAGTGGAAATATTCTCTGAGAAAGTTACATTTATTATTTGTGGTTTTCAAACAGTTATCTTTAAAGTTCGCATTCTGAGAAGGAATTTCTTTGACGTTGATTCTCCATTTAAACTCCGTGAGTGCAGGCTCGGTAACTACAGCCCGCAAACCATAGCAGTATTGCAAATGTGAGTTGAAATGCCACTTTTAATAAATATATCGAAGGTCGAGGAGAAATGTAGAGAAGGTATTGCCGTAGTGTTGCATACTTTACGCTTTTAGGAATATCGTTTACTGACGAGAAGCGCTATGAAAGAACTCTTAACTTTCTCTGACGTCCAAAGGCCGCGGTGGTGTAGTAATTAGACTACTCGCCTCCCACCTAGGCGAACCTGGTTCGACTCCTGGCGGGGTCGTCCCCCGATTTCCGCATGTGGGAATCGTGCCAGACGATGCCGCTGGTCGCGGGTTTTCTCGGGATCTCCCGTTTCCCCCGCCCCTTACATTCCGGCGCTGCTCCACACTCACCTCAATCACCCTCATTGGCTCTCAAGACCTCGCTGTTAAGAGCCGCCCAAATCTCTTCACTCACTCACTCTCGGACGGCCAGACGAAACACCTTTAGTTGTAGATTTTCAAGACACGTTCGACGTCTCGAAACAGGAAATTTTTCTTTTATTATTTGTGTGCTTCATGCTCAGAAACTGTAAACTCTTTTGGTGGGAAGAAGCAGTGTTCGTGGCGACGGGGTAGCAAATATTTTTTAATTCATTTTGTAATTTGAGACAAACGTGCCTTTGAAGTCTCTGACCTTTTAAAAAATTACGATATGCAGCGTACAAAAAAATGAGGAAAGATTAGATGAAATTTTCACAGCTAGGTGGTATTTTCCTTTTCTTTTTTAATCCGTATGTGTGAGCACACGAATTATTAACAAGAAAATCGAACACTGGAAGTCCTGGGTCAACGGTGTTACAGTTTTTTTTTTCATGCAGGTATGTCGATGGGAGACTCATATAAGCAGTTCTCTTCAAAGCCAATGTTTTCTTGCAGAGAAGAATATTATTGTGAACCATGTTGACAAAATTGGTCATAAACATGTACATACACATTCCATTAATAACATCTATGATGCTTACATTACTGTAAATAAAGTTATTCCCCAACAAAACCGACTGCCCTGTTCTGATTGGTCACTGCCTCAAATTTTTTTTTACGAAATAAAATGTAATGTATTTTAACACTTAAGTAAAATTTAACTACGCACATGACCTTCTGCTTTCTATTGTGAACCAACACGTTTAACAACTCACACCGAGTTCTTCTGTACACGTCATAATTCCTAAGTAAGCACGTAACTTTTCAATTGCGTACCCAGCTACACGTCATTCACTCAGGACAGGACTGCCAACATGACCGGTGTAAACCAATATCCATGAATGTTCGAAGTTCCGTGATATCTTGACGCTGTCTCCGTTAACGCAATGTAACTTCCACCTAGACTGGAATAAAAGTGGTCGAAATTCCGCGTACATTTTTTTTTTTTATTGCGCGACGTTATCGCGGAACAGAGACGAACGACAATATTCTTTGAGTCGGATATTTCCAACTGGTGTGCAGAGCGCTCTGGTTAGGGACGTTGATATCTGAAAGAAAAAAAAATCAATATTACTCATATTGCTTATTTATAATAGTATCGTTTTACAAAACAATATATCGAATGAAAAATATTTCTTTTCGGTATATCGGAATGAGATATTTTATGTATTAAAATGCTTGACAAATGTATAATTGTTTGGAATATTACCTAATGATGACACGAGGTATTCCAGAAAGATGTGGAGCCTGTTTTTGGTGCATGTTGCGAAACTAAACACGGTAATTTTTTAACCCTTTCATTGCTGCATTAATTATTTTCCTGGTATTGCAAATAAGAAAATTTTCTATGTGTACTGTACTAAGATGACAAAATAAATGGTTTATCACAACCAATAAGCTGTGGGCTTGTGTCCGGTATTCAGTGATGTGAACCAATCATAACGTAGTGTAGCAGCACGGTTTACTAATCATTTACCCACAGGAAAGGTCATTAGGCACTGAGCCTCGTAGAGTAGAGTACCGGTCAAATATAACCGACCTGTGCGACATGTAGAAAATTGTCTACACTGGGCATGAAAAAGTTAATTCAATTTTTGTGTATTCAAAACAGAACTAATCAAAAAAGATACCTGGAAAAACATTCATTTCGATAAAAATCGCTGAAATATATTGACGATTTATATCTATATATCGTTTATATATAACGTCGTCATCTCGATAAATCGATATATTTTCAACATCCCAAGTTCTGCGTACTTCTACACTGACATGCCAGAAGTCATACGGGTTTAGCGTAGAATCAGGTAGGCTCTCCTCTAGCCCGACAAAGTGCAACAACTCTTCGTGGTATCGATTCCACAAGTGGACGAAACCCCTGGGCCGTTTGGATATCTACCCACAGCTCCCTGCTATTTGTAGATGCAGGTATCTTGGGGTCCCATAAATGCTCGATGGGGTTCGCAACGGGCGAACGTGGCCACGGTAGTCGTTGAAACTATCCAGAATGCTCCTCGAACCAATTCTGGACAACTTGGGCCGATGACACGGTGCATTCTCCTGCTGGAATATCCCATCCTTGTGGCGGTACGTGATGCACATGAGGTGTTGCAATGCAATGCCGTGACCAGCACAAGCTCAATCATGCAGCGTAAGACCACAGCTGATGTAGATATGGGCATCTCCAAGACGTACAGCTGGTGGCGACACCGACTGTTACCTTTGCATACTGCTATCCCGTGCCTTATGGTATGTCAGTGTATGTAGGAGAAGTGATATTGCGCGAATGCATTTCGAAGCAATGTATATTTTTTAACACCGTAGCTTCATTTTGCCGTTCATGGTTATGGCTGCACTGTGCTTAGGCACGTAATCACGGAAGTCAGTTGTCAAAAGTACCAAACTACGATTGGCTCCGTCAAACACTGAACTGGCTCCTCGCATACATATAGTCTGCTCATACTTGCTTCCAACTTTTTCTGAAGCCCGGCAAAAAATCTACTTTGGGCTGTACCATCGCCTCATGCAAACAGAGCCCAACCAAGTATAGAAAATTACACCAAAGGGACAGCGCACCGTATTCAAGCGCTCTCAATTTAATTTTTTTTCATAAGAACTATTTTATACTAGGTATTTTAACACACTTATTTTCTCCCTGTTTTAATTGATATTAATTGTGAACGAAATATTGTAATTTACAGGCAAAATATAAGTAAAAGTTCAATTTAACCAAAAATAAGATACTTTTATGTTAACAGTGGTATACAACGTTGGTTATACCAGACATATTTAGGAAACAACCAAACACCTCAAACATAGGGTGATTTTTCTAAAAATTCTATTTAAAAAGTGTTAAGATACTGTGAATAGACTATAGCAGCAAATCACAAGAGAAATACTTCATGTGTGTGTTTACAACATTGAAATATATCTTGACTTCGAAGTGATTCGCGAAAAGTCACGTTTCGGACCCTACTTTAATTTAGGGTTTCAGGTGTTGCACATAAGATAGTTTGTATGCGTGGTCTACTTAAGCCAACTCAGCATTTCCGTTATCACAACCAATAATGCTAATGTTTTGCAGCCAGTGACCTGGGTTATGAACCATTCACAACCTATAACCACGGTTTGAGAATAATTTACCCTCAGGGAAGATCATCGTGCAGTGCGCCCCGTAGTGTATAGTGCGGGCTAAAAATATTAGTTGCGTTATGTATAGATAGAATCATATATGCTGTGTCAAGATAAATTAAAAAAAAAAAATTCAAATTATATATATATATTTTTATTTTGAAGTTTTTATTTAATAAAAAGTCAAATTTCAAAACATGCTAGTTTTTATTATATACTCGGCAGTGGAGCCACGGATTAACTGCTTTGTGTCATTCCTTATTGCGAACAGAGGCCGCGGTGGTGTAGTGGTTTGACTACTAGCCTCCCACCTAGGTGAACCGAGGTCGCTCCCGGGTTTTCACATGTTGGAATCGTGCCGGACGATGCCGCTGGTCGGGGATGTCCCGTTCCCCCCACCCTTTCATTCCGGCCCTGCTCCAGACACCTCACTTTACCCTCATCGGCTCTCAAGACCAACATGTTAAGAGCCGCCCAAATCTCTTCACTTCACTTATTGCGAGCGCTGACTGTTGACTCGGTGGCTAGACTACCAGCGTCCTACCGCCGGGGTGCCCGGTAATGCGGCGGACGCCCATGTGTGGGGATTTTCTCAAAGTACTCATGTTTCCTTCTCTACCTTCATTTCGCCATATAGCAACTCTCCTTGTCTGGTTATAATCGGCGATTCATTCTCATCCGCAGTTGTAATAAACACTACAGTTTGACTTTTATAGCGAGCAAAGAAACTTCAGGGGTTGACATAACTCGCATAAACAAAGCACGCCGACGACTATTTTCACAGACGACAATCAGATAGTCGCTTCCGTAGAATCAGTGGTGTTGCCAGCCCACGAACAATTAGAACATCACTCGTAGTCCATGCCTTCACACAGACGTACGGCTCCCGCCTATCTGGGAGCTGTTTACCGCGTTCGAGGCCGAGAAGCGTGGGGGCGATAAGGGCGACACTGCCACGCTCATCAAGTGCCCCGTCGCCGCTAAGCGCAAGCCTCTCAACTCTCTTTCAGTGGTCACCCTATTATTTTATTGGCGGAAAAACTGTAGCAAGCTTCAATGCAGGGCCCTTCAGAAGTTTTGTATGTATCTGATACGTATATTTTGAGATACAGCGCTTTGAATAATCCTTTTTTTTCGCAATTTGCGAATACTCTGAAATGGTGTTTCTAATGTGAAACCACTCAACAGCCCTCGTCTGAAGTATGTGTTCTTTTGGAAGATCAGGACATTGGACGCGTGCCGAACAGTTTCGTAGAAAAAACGCGTATTTCAAACTCTGCAACGCAGTTCAAGCGCCATGTAGGCGAGAGCCTTAGAGTGTCACGTTTAATTTGGTGGACAGTGAGAGAAACTTAATTTAGTTTCTGATTTTTTGTGCACATAAATGTACGAACCAACATAATGGTAACACATTTACGTCTCTAATGATTCATTTTACAATCGGCTTAAGGATACAAAATTGCCACGAGCTTACAAAAGTTTTCAGATAATCGTGAACAGTGGCTGGTTATAAAGAACAAATTCTCGTGAATTACTCTGAAACAAAAATTCGTGGCAAGAAAATGGAAAATAAGTATCTCCTGCGCGGGTAAAGAGAGAGAGAGAGAGAGAGAGAGAAAGGGAAGAGGGGGGGTGGTGGTGGTGGAAGAAGTAGTGTTTGTGAAACTTTCATCTCAACTGTTATTTATTGTCGCTAGAGAGCAGTTCGCCAACTGTTGCGAGTGAAAGAGGAGCTCTCCTCCTGCAGAAATTGGCACCATTTCGGAAAAGAAGACGAAGGTGAGTACGCTATATATTCTGTGAGTGAAGGGTTGGCGTTGAAATTCTCTGGTCGGCGCCACACTTGACTTGGATTACAGTGAGGTGCGTCTGAACAAGCGACTGTCTACTGCTACCCTCGTGCCCTCCCCCCCTTCCCTCACCACTTCATACGTCCAGCCACGATTGTGCTGGGTAAAGGTGCCAGTTAAAAAGGGCCTCTCGTGCAGCTCTTCAAACTCCCTCAGTCACGTCTTGTTAATCGTCGAGAATATTCACAGCATTTTTCGGAACAGAAATCCAGGACAGCTGGAATGTTATTATGTTGTATACTTCTTCCTTACCCCTCAGTTGATTTTTTTTGTTACTGATATACTCGATTGCATAGTTTTTTTGCGACTGGATTTGCCCCATCCAGATTTATTTTCTGCGATTTTGTCAGTAAGTAATGTATTGTACGTACTGTCTTCGTTTTATTTATTTTTTGCATGTTTATAATAGTTGGGAATATTGCCTTCTTTCATTGTATGCTTTATTTCTTATTTTCCGAGTCCAATTAAATCGCAAAAAAAAAAAATCAATTTTGATATCTATATAATAATGTTTCCCTGAGTGACAGCAATTAAATTATATGTTTTCGTAAGTATATATATCACAGCTTATACCAATAATACGTACTGCATAATAAAGTTCAATTAAATTTTTTTTTGCTAAATAACCTACTCTGTGTAATCGCCAGTATTGAGTGAAGAGATTTGGGCGGCTCTTAACAGCGAGGTCTTGAGAGTCAATGAGGGTGATTGCGGTGAGTATGGAGCAGCGCTGGAATACAATGGCGGGGGAAACGGGAGATCCCCGAGAAAGCCCGCCGACCAGCGGCATCGTCTGGCACGATTCCCACATGCGAAAATCCGGGCCACTCCAGGTTGTACGGTATTCACTCAGTCTCTCTCTCTACATATGTATTACTGGTTCACAGTCCTGCAGGGCGTACCAGGAAACGAGTTGCCCAACAAAAAAAGTAAAAAGGATATACAAGTTATTAATGTCCATCCACTTGAAGTCGCAAAATTCCCTGGTATAGTCCATTCGTGGTTACTTAGGACTTTCCTCAAGTCCTGATAAATGTACACTTTCAGGTTATTCCTCCGCCTCGTGCAAACAAAGCTTCACTAAGTCGAGAAAATAACACCAAAGGGAGAACGCACCGTATTCGTGCGCGCTCAGGTTGGTAACATTGCGCTTGAGAACTGTTTCTTACTAGGTATTGCAAACATACATATTTTCTCACGGGTTTTATTCACATTAAATATAAATGAAATATAATTAACAAATAAAATATAAGGAAAAGTTTAATTTAAAAAAAAATAAGATACTTTTATGTTAACAGAAGTATAAAACGCCTGTGAAACATTACGTATTTAGGAAACAACAAAACGCATCATAGGGTGATTTTTGAAAGGTTTGATTTAAAAAGTGTTAAGATACCGCGAATAGACTATATCTATGAATATTTAAGTAACTGCGAAATTCACGTTATTTTGTGGCTGCAGACTAAACTCAAAGACGTTGTTTGCTCGTCGGGTTTCTCCCATTGGCTGATAATTTGTGTGGCACGTCCCAAGAACGCTTTTAGCCAAAAGTTAAGAGCGCTTGTAACCAAAAAAATGCATTATATTATACGTGTACGAAACTCCGTTCAACTTAGGCATTGCTTACAAGATCTCTTTCCTTGCGTAAAAAAAAATATATCTTATAGTTTTTGCATGTCAAAGCCACAATTATAATTTTTTTTTTACATTCAAATTAAATAAACGAAATCATTCACAGAGAATATAACAAGGGCATCTGGGAGGCCATGTCTTAATTCATCTTTAGGTATGCGTAGTAAACTATTTTACAAAAAATCACATACTGCTACAAATCAAAAACATTAAAAAATATCCTAATTTTAAGTAATTTAAAAAAATCACGAAAACATTTCACAGCGTGATTTTAAAGATTCTTTGAAGTAATTCATGCTATCTTATTTCGATGTGAAAATCTCATTTTGGTAAGTGAGAAAGATTTTATTTTTTGTTCTCCCCAAAAACACAAAAATTGCGATTTTGACATGTCATTGCGTAAAAACAAAATGCCGTCTAATTGTTTTTATGCCACGGAATAGTATTCGTACGTAACGTCTACAATTTGAGCAGCATCCTTAAGGCTGAACGGTCAAGCAACCAATCCACAGTAAAGCGGCTACTCGGGTTAAATACTTCATTTAGTTGCCATTAGCCGACAGAATCACGACTTGCGCTCAGATAGGGACGAGGCATTGAAGCCTTTCGTGTCACGAAATAATAACGCACTTTTGCAGGTCTCCAATAGGTCAATTGCGCCTCTGTGATGTATACACACACACTCTAGATACCATAGCCATACTTGCCTGGGCAGCCCCTGCCTCTACCATATTGTCTTCTCTCCTTACAGAAAACTTGTTTTGGAAGGTGTGCTGGTTTATTTTTCTCGAGTTTCTATCTCCCCTGCGAAATGTTGGGTATCGCCGTGTGTCGTGTTTGTGTAAGGTGGGGTCGTTAGCTGATGTTGGTTGCTCCNGGGGGGGGGGGTGGTTGAGAGGGGAAGTCGACGTTTCAACTCAATAGCGGCAGAGCGCCCACCTCAGCGGCGTCTATACCAAATAACCAGAGGTTTTGACTTATTGTACTAATATCCATTCTGTAGCCATACTCAGAAGGTAAACAACAATTAATTCCCATTTATTCCACATGGTAAACAAATAAATATACTCAATTTGTATCAGTTATTTTGTCATGTGAGTGATATACTATAATTTGCCAAAGAAGTGATTAATATAATGAATGCCGAGTATATTTTATTGCTCAAAAACTGGTAACACCACAATAATTTTGGTCTCTCCTCCTAAAGAAAGTTGTCTACACACTTTCAGACTCGCTTTAATTTGTGTTTAAGGCTGTTACAAACAATTATTATTTGTTGCGTGCTGTACTTAGGCTAACACAGTTTTTGTTTCATTATTACAGCCAATGTGCGTTGGCCAATCAGAATAAGGTTAGTCTTGTGGTGGGCGTCTGCGATTCGCGAGCAGACACCTAAGACGCGTAGCACGTAAATAATCCAATCAGGAAAGTGGATCTAAGCTGAAGTGTTCTGAAATACAACTGGCCATGAAATCTTTCGCGAAAATCGGTTGTGCCTAGTAATATCCCAGATGAGTAACGTGTCATAAAAAATACCATTGGTCGCAGAAACCTGTAAAGGAGCCGCGGTCTTGTAGTGGCTAGACTACTCGCCACCCACCGAGGCGAGCCGGGTTCGATTACCCGCGGGGTTCGCTCCCGGACTTCGCATGTGGGAATTATGCCGGACGATGACGCTGATCGGCGGATTTTCTCGGGGATCTCCCGTTTCCCCCCGCCCTTGTATTCCAGCGCTGCTCCATACTCGCCTCACTTGACCCTCATTGAATCGCAAGACCTCGTTGTTAAGAGCCTCCCAAATCTCTCAATCCAATCTTTATCACAGAATAAATACGTACACAGATACGAAATTGTGTGTCGGCTCTTTTGATGTGGGCGTACCCATTCTGTGATTGGCTGCTAGAGGCTTTTGGTACTGGCATTGTGTCTGATTGGCTGCTGCGTACATTTAAATATTTCCCCTTGGATGGGTTGCCAGCTGGCAAGTAAGTTACCAGGAGCTGATTGGTGGATGGCGTCACGACATGTTGTTGCTGGAGTTTGCGGCATAAGCGACTGTTTCTCCTCTGTATTTTTATTTACTCCGTGCCTAAATTATTTTATGATGGACTAATTTTAAAACATTTGCGTTTTTTTATATTTTAGTTACTGAGCACTAAGACCCGGAAATCTCGCAGATTCATTTGGCAACAAGCTGCGCTCCACAGTTCTTTGTTTACTCGAGCCTCGGTTAGTTGTTAATTGGCTGATGCTCCAGTTTTGCCCCGGACCAGGTAGCACAGGATTCGGTCCTTGTTTTCTCGCGTGTCATTTATTGGCTTAAATTCGTCCAGGGAGTGTCTTACAAACAGCGTTCCAATTAGAAAAGAAAGTCAAAAGTACGTGTGTTTGAATTATAGCTTGTCCTCGAGTGAATCCACACAATTTTCCGGGTCTCTAGTTATGCCTCGGGACACCCGAATTTCGCGAGAAGATTTCTGCACATGTTAGATGTCAATACCAAATGGGCATACCAGCAGTTTTGCTTATCAACGGCGTGTCTTTGTGAGAAGATATTATTTTATCTAACTGGCGAATCAGAATTATGTTACTCCGATAATGTACGTCTGTGCTTCTCGGGCAGAAGGCCCGGGGTGGGGGAGGGGAATCGAGTAAGGCCGTACAGGTCCCCCTCTCCGCTTACTTGGCCAACACTGATGAAAGGAGTTGTAATGGAGTGCATAAATATATTAGTAGTAGTAATAGTTAGAGCCACTACAGAAGGCATAGTATATAGACATATAATCCCCTTGATGTGTGGGGAACGGTGGTGGATGGCAGGTCAATCGTGCCACTTCCATACTCCGGGCACTAAGGGCAACCACTAAAGAGTAAAAATATATAGATATGACGAGCCACTTACTTGGTGAGATGCATGTATTAAATGTATAAAAAAAGTGTAAAAGGGATGTGGTCCTACGACAGGAAGTCGTGAGTACTTCTTGAATTTCTCAGAAAGGGTACAGTTGTAGGCGTGGAAAGTCGCACATACGTGGTTCAACCTATGGTTGGCCACGTAAAAAAGAAAGACATCTGCAACGCGGAACACGTTAATCGTCTTGGCGAAAGTGGAGCTGAGCTGAAGTGCTATGAAAAACAACTGGTCATGAAATCTTCTCGCGAAAATCGGGAGACCCTAGTTACGCCGATGACGAATTTAGCTGGTAAGAAACAAATGGGATCACTGAATCGTGTGCATCCCAGTCGAAGTAAGGCAAAAGTCAATAAAGTGCCACCGACTGGAATTTAAAAGAACAAAAAAAGGCTGGCATACAGCCAGAGAATAACGCGAATTTTGCAAGTTTTTGGCAGTTTCGTAAGTTCTGTTACGGCTGCATAATCGGCGTGGCTTTTTATCTTCAGCTTTTAGTGATTTTGAAATGTGTTGAAGACTCCAAACATTTTTTCACAACTTCCAGTTGTCACCATGCCATCAGTCAATATACCAACAACTGCCACTGCATGGGCATATATGCCTCTATAATAAATTGCCACGCGATATTAAATATCTAAAAAAATTGAAATATGTCAAGGCAGTGAAGCAGATAGCTGACAATGATGAGCTTTTTTTAATTCATTCAGTGATATAATAAAGTATTATATAGAAAGTAGAAATGAAAAACCAAAATATTTAGTTTACTCACTGGACAATTATTTGAATACCCAAGAACTGCATATGTACATACAATTATATCGTAATAATGCGTTGTCCTTTCTACTATGTGAACTATTTGTATGCATATAGAACTGTAAGCATTTCAAAATTGTGGCCATAACTGCATAATATTGAGATTGTATGCTAGTTAATAAGTTTTTAATTGTTAAATATTTTATACACCATTTATTTGTATTATTACGTACTAAAATCATATATTAATTATTATTGGCATGCCTTATATCTCCCAGCAATGGGGCCAACAAGATGCAAAAAAAATAAAGAAAGTAAACGTGAGGAAGCCAATTTCTATAGGCATTTCACGGTAAACTGAGCACTTTTGAAAGCCGTGCTTACGATCTGCTTGTATTCACACTGTGTATCCTTCCGCCATATGTAAAATTAACATTGCCGTGAGCCTGATCACTTTATTTCATGCGTCGGTCAAGTGAAAATGTGAGAATATTAGAAAAGTCAACATTTAATAAATTTGCTAATTCTCACATTTACATGAACAAATAAACATAAAGCAAAAGTAATAAATTAAAGCGTTCACAAATGATTACCTAACAGCTTCATTTCAACTTTAAAACAAGAGACTACTTTCCGTCCGTCGTTACCAACTTTATTGAGCGCATTCCAGTCAGTGCGCCCGTTAAAATATATGCAAGGTACGAGCAGTGACATTTTTCAAAGGTTGATTTCAAAAAATGCTCATTTTACCGCGAACAGCCTATATAAATGTGAGCCGTAATTTCTCCAAAGAAATCGTGCCAATATTGTATTGCTATAAAATTGAAATTCAGTCCATGTTTATATTAATAGGGCAATTTTGTCGTGTTTGTCAAGCAGTTTACGCCGGTATTGGCTCTTCGCGCTTTTTGGCCCCGAGTTCCGTTTATGCTTCTCCCGCCGTGCGCGTTCTGCTCTTTAGGCGTGGCTTGCAGTTGGCAGTGCTGCCAACACTCGCCTCCCCCTCATAAATCTTTATTCTTTTGTTCTCGGAAACTAATCGGGGATTTTATGTAATGGTATGGTGATCATGAAAGCGTGCTTCAATACTTCGCGTACTATACCCGAGTGTACTTCGACCTGCTGTATTCCTTTGCAGTCACGCAAAAATGTACTGTTTTTAGAGACCGGAAAAATCCGCGAGTTCAATGACCTGTAGGCTAGGGTGCACAGTCTTGTACGCAATAACGCAGATAAAATAAATAATTGGTTGCGTACAGTCACGGCGGAAGGCGTGCTGCTGGACCTGCGTTTTTTTGCGTGTTTCTTATTGGTTTAGTGTTCTTCAGGAGGTGATAAATAACGCGTGGACCAATTGCAATAGTGACCTGAAAAAAAACGAGTTTTTGGATTCTAGCTTGACCAGAAATGAATCCGCGAATTCTTCAGGTCTTTTAACTATTTTGCGTGTTACGAAAAACTAAAATTTTATTTTGTAGCGGTACTTGTATTAGTTCAAAGTTATCTTACAAGTCTGGATCTATGTTGCTGAAAATAGTTTTTCTCGTTATTTTCATAGTAGCACGCTATTTCCCACTCTCTTTTGTATACTCAAGTCGGTGTCGTTCATTCGTTGGTTGCAGCAAGCCTGCGGGAACACACGTGACTGTCTGCCGTTAAAAAAGTGCTTCGTAGGTTGCGCTCTCGTTAGGACCAGCGCCTTGGTCGCCAGCTCGCCACTCACAGACACAGACGTCGTCAAACTCGCCGGCCGGCCGCCGCCGCAAAGACAGACGCGAAGTTCCCCAGCCTCAAGGAGAACGCCACAGCGCGGCGGAAAAACACGAACGACCCCGAAAAACACGAACGACCCCGCAGCCCGGTCGACCGCCGACCCCGCGCGGTGGATCACGTCTTGTCTTCGGCCCAGCGCCGGCACAACCAGCTTTGCGAACGTGCACCTCAGCCACGCCACGTCCGCACGAGAGCTCCGTCGCAATTGGCGTGTTCACGTGTTATCCCAACTCCATCTCAGAGTTCAGGTGTGTAGCGTACCTGTCTGGGCGACGAAGACATGTGAGACCTGAGCTATGTCTCAGACGAAGCTGAAGACTGAGGTCTCGTGTATTTTTCTGCGGCGGAGTACTTCGCACGTAAGGTCATGCTATCGGGGACCTCTTCTCGTGTGAACAGGGCACGCGGAGTCAGAGTGCTTTCATGACCAGCATATACAAAATACTATTATTTTCTTTTATCCTGCATCACGAAAAAAAATCGAAACCTGGACAAGATGGAAACCACCTTCGATGAGACCACCATACTCACTTTAGAAGTTTTCCAACTATCCTACTCGTGCGAAACGGGTATGTGGGTTTCCTCATTGTGCTCCACTGTTTCGTATTTACAAAATAGTATGGTTATCACTTCGCTTCGTTTTTATTTCATGTCCAGTGTTTAAAATAAATTCATGGTTTTTCTGGAACTAATCAGTAAAACCTTTTGTTAATTTCCACCCATTATGAGTGCGAAGCAGCTATGTTATACAAGTAAGTAAGCAAAGGGCGAACTTAACAAAATTGGTGGCGTTGTTAATAAGGTGACTCATTGGTGGGGGTGGAAGCCTGCTAACTAAACGGCCAATGATTAATTGGCTTGTGCCAGTTGTCTACTGGTCGTCATATCGGAAGGGGCTGGGTGTAAGCTCAGCAACCTTTACGAGAACCGAGTCCTGGAGGGGGTGGAGCGACTACGAGTAACTAGACGATAAACAGCATGTAAATCTTTAAAGAATTATTTTTCAATATATATATATTCTAATTTTTTACGGCATGTGTTTACTTTTTTTTATAAATGCTTTGTTTTACTTTTTGAAACTAAAAGATTTTTTTTTAGAAATTCTAGAAATTTTTTTTATTGTATATGTGTATTTCGATTCAGTGCCTTTTGGGTCAAGGTCAGGGTCACCCAAGCTCAATATTCCCTCCCCCTTCTGTACACAAACATGACCACTCGCCCACCTGATCACTGAGCCTTTAATCCGCCTTGCTGCTTTGATGACTGTTTGGCTCTCGCATTGAGGAGCTTCAAATCAACATTGCTCATTTGAGGATTCGAGCGGAAACTAACAAAAGTAAAAATGATTAAATCAAAATGTTTCCCAATTTTTTTTAACCGGCGACACGAATTTCTGAAGTGACTGTGTAATAAAACGGGGCATTTTGGCGGTAACATGGCCGCTCTGAGCTGTGAGGTTATCCAAGATGGAATGGAGATACTAGCTCCTACTCCGCCATTGTTAAATGAATATTGCCATGTAAGTTATAAACACAGTGTATATATTCCACCGCACTCGAAAGTTTACGTCTTAGGCATAAATAAAATGTATTTATTGACTATTATTCCAAATGAGAGGACTTTCAAAAGTGCTCACTTTAACGTTAATAGCCTATAGATAGGTTAATGATATTGAAAAATTTACGCAATATTAATAAATCATCCCTATGATAACTCCAGTTACGCACGCATATTGGCCTACTTGAAATTCCTATCTCGAAAATCAGATATCCATCTCAAATTCGTCCAGGGCGTGGCTTAAAAACTGCGTTTCCTGTGTATAGTCTATTCACTGTTACTTCCAACTTTTCTGAAGTACTACTTCCAGTTTATTCCTCCGCCTCATGCAAACAAAGCTTTACCAAGTTTGGAAAATCACACCAGAGGGCCAACGCACGGCATTCATGCGTACTCAGTTTAATAATATTTTGCATGAGAACTATTTCTTACTGGGCATTAGTAACACACACATTTTCTCGCTGTTTTTATTCCTATTAATTATAAGTTAAATAATGCAATTTATAAATAATGTATAAATAAGATTTTACTCCATAAAATATAAGGTAATTTTATATTTTTAAGTTAATACAAGTATAAAACGCTTTTTATAAGTAACTTAATTAGGAAAAAACCAAACACGTCATACATAGGGTGATTTTTCAAACGTTTGATTCACAAAGTGAAGAAACCGCGAACAGACAGTATTTATGAACACCTGAGTCTGTAGGGAAACAGAACGTAAACAAGTAGTCCACGTTGGTGTGTGAACACGTGCACGTGGTCCTGACAGCTCCGTAGAAGCGAACGGCGAGCCGGTGTTGGAGGACGTGGGCAGAGGACGGCAGTGCGTGCTGGGGACGAGCCAGCCCCGGGGGTCTCCGGGCGCCATTCAGCCGGAACAGGAAGAGGGGTTGGAGGAGGCGGAGGGGTTATCCAGAACTCGCCGGAGGTCAGGTCAGGTCGCGCCGCGACGCACATCAAAGGATTCGACGCCCGGCCCACGCGTCCTTGGCGAGGTCACGTGTCCTGCGTCCTGCGGACCCGGCCCGGCTACCCTCGCTGTCGCACTGCCTGGGACGAGGATTCTGTCTGTGGACTGCCTGTACTTTTAATATGATATATTTTTACTATTTTAATATATTTTATTCAATATTTTAAGCTGAATCACGAGATAGTGATTGATTTTGTGTTGCTTGGTAAAGGTATATATTTTAATAAGTTTATGCAAATTTGGATGGCATGACTTTTTATGTTTTATGAATTTTATGTAATCTTGAATTGTACGTATATTCCTTGCGGGAGGGAGCATGGGTCTCAAGTGACAGCCTCCCCGTGGCCCCCCGTGGACTGGTTTACCAGACTAATTGTCACTTCTCCCTCCCACGGAGATTCCCAAGCGCAAAATATTTAAACAATTTCAACTGTTAAATTATAATTATTTTTAATCTTGATTTTAAGGAAATTTCAGAATTCTGCATATGTAATAAATATAATCTGATGCTAATTGCCACGGTCCCTTGGCAGTGTGATCTTAAGCAAATATTCTATGTAAACTTAAATTGTAAGATTGTGAGAAATTAATATAATTAAACTTGTTAGAGAATGATAAGTCCCGGAGGGCCTGGAGGCTATGAGGGATCTGATACATTTCTATATATATGTGGATCGCCTGTAAGCCCTCTGTCTTCTACGGGTGGACAGGGTTGTGGTGGTAAGGGAGGAGTCAGAGGCACCGTTTTTAACTCATAACGTAACATGTATTTAATCATTTCTTCTTCTAAATTATATTTCCAAGCCCCACTAATTTCTTTGTGTGAAATTTATTTAATATCTGTATTTGTATAATGACAACACGCCGGATGGCCATTCGGCTAAGTGGGGTACCACGTAGTTTTTTTTTTTTTGTGGACCACCTGTCCACAGACAGTATAACCTTTTAATAGGTATCGGCCACCAGGAGGGGAGGTTTGGTGAGGAAAGAGCCGGTTCCACCGGGAACTTTGTGGACAGCCTGTCCATTACTACGGCTCATGCAACTTTCCACCCATCAATTTTCAACAGAGTATCCTAACATAAAGTTTACACAATCAAATCTTAGCAGTAAGAAGTAACCAGTAGAAATTGTTTCATAGATAACGATAGGAAAATTTCGCCAATTAATTTCAGGACAAGATAGACGTCCAGGGCATGTACACTGAAGTCGCCTTTTGCAATTGGATCATAGTTCATTAGACACGCCCTGGACGACTCTGAGCCAATAGCAGACTTGCAAGGAAACAAGTTGCGAGTGCCATGCTGCCAGGTGTGTAGTAACACCGAGTACTCTCTGGGGCAGCAGCCAATGAACAAATATCTCAGGCTCGATTGTATACAGGATTGTGGAGTCCAGCCTAGAGGTCACTGAACTCACGAAAACAATTTTTTCTGTCCCTGTCTTAGAGACGAGATGACGCGGTGGTTCCTTCGATGTGGGCATGCCCATTCGCAGATTGGCTGCGCGATTCCCTAGGAACAGACTTTGGGTATGATTGGCTACTGCGTGTTGCGAAAGGTCCCCTATTGGCTGTGTATACTGGCTTGCGGGAGGTTACCAGGCGCTGATTGGCCAACGGCGTTCCGGCATGCTAGAGTTCGCGGAGTAAGAGACTTCTTCACCTCTGTATACATAAGTGAGTGAGTGAGTGAAGATATTTGGGCGGCTTTTAACAGCGAGGTCTTGAGAGCCGATGAGGGTGAAGCGAGGCGAGTATGGAGCAGCGCCATAATGAAGGGGCAGGGGAAACGGTAGATCCCCAAGAAAACCCGCCGACCAGCGGCATCGTCCGGCACGATTCCCACATGCGAAAATCCGAGAGTGACCCGGCCGGGGATTGAACCCGATCCGGTAGGAGGTGAGCAGGCTAACCGCTCAGCCACCGCGACCCCACGTCATTTCGTATCTGTGCTTATTTATCTACTCTGTGTACGGGGTAAAGCATGGGCGTTTTTGACGTATCAGATGTAGGTTTTAGCGTCTAAAACAACTTGCTAGAAATTAAGCCCAACAGTATAAACCAGGTGTGTGAATAAGCGGCAAATCTTATAAGCATATTTTATAGGTGATGTATATATCACATAGTAAACACAAGCGTTTCTGGTTGGCTCTTACAAGCGTAAACGACCGGAAATTACATGCACAGATTTAAAAGCCGTTCGCTACTACAATGATGCAAACGAAAGCACATTCTTTATTAAAGCGATTTTCTAACTGTGCGTGCGTGAAGTTCGCTTCCCACGAGATAATGGCGCTCATTAATGCTTTCATGAGAATTTAATTTTAGCACTCAGCTCGTTGCTACGGCAACTTCACAACTGCAAAGTCGGAAATAAAAAAAGCGTAGCCAAAAATAAAAGCATGCCACTAATTGAGTTAGCAGCCACACGTCAATTTTAATATTTAAGGTAAAGTATGTCAACAAACAAAATACATTTACGTTCCTAAATTGATGGCTATTACAAGTGCGATGTTAAGTCGACACTACAAATGTCTACGATAATTTCAGTTGTATGCTATTTACGGAAAAAGTTAGTACTTTTGAAACCCCTTTCATTAGGAATAATAGTCAATAAATATATTTCTTTCTAACCTTAGACGTTAACTTACGAGTGTGGTGGAATATACACACTGTGTTTATTACTTACATAAATGGCTGAAAGGAAAAGTAACTAGGACCTCAGCTCTTTTTACCTAGAACAGCCTAAATAAACTGGGAAGCGTATCTTCAAAATTTGAGGGTGGTGGGTATAAAATGTAGTGAAAGTGGATTCATTTCTGGCTTCAAAATTTTGTAAACACACTACTCTATTTCAAATAAAATTTCCAGATATTTGTGCTCTCCGTTTGCGCCCGAAATTTGCTGATATCAATTAAAAAAAAAAAAAACTTTTCATTAACTGGGCATTTTTTTTGCAGAAATTTTAAAGCCTAAAACTTGAAATGTCTCATGTTGTCGAACTATATAAAGCTCGGCGCGTCTTTGTCATAGTTAAAATTGTGCAGGAATCAGAATGAGCGTTAAGTCCATTGGGGATGATGTCCGTTAAGGTGTTCTCCGGGGCAGTCTTGACAAATCAGAAGAAAGTTGACTTAGCCAGGATCTCACAGGCTAATTTCATCCTTCCTCCTCTCCCGCCCTTATGAACGTACAGGATACGCAATATCTCTCACGCGCCTACAGTGTGAAAGTTGCCCAGTTGAGAATGGCCGTAGGAGATCAAACAAAAAGTAAAAGGGATAGTAAGCGTGCTCTATGGGAAAAGCGAGACGCTACCAGTGTGTCTTGCTCCTTCGACGGCTTGGGGCCTTAATATGTAACTTAATCTTGCTTAAAGATACTGTTACAATATTTCAAACCTCTGGGCTTATATTTTATTCACGGTTTCTTCGCACTTTTTTTTTTATCAAACCCTTGAAAAAACACACCATGTATGACATGTTCGGTTGTTGCCTAAATATGGCACGTACCACAAGAGTTTTATACTTGTGTTAACATAAAAGTGATTTATTTTTGGTTAAATTTAACTTTTACTTGTAAATTAGCTAGAAATTATATTTCATTTATAAATATTAATAATAATAACTGGGATAAAATAGGTGTGTTGACAATGCCTATTAAGACATAGTCCTTATGCAACATATTATTACATTGGGTACGCATGCGTGAGGTGCGCCATCCCTCTGGTGTAATTTTCTAGACTCTGATAAGCTTTGTTTGCATGAAGCGGAGGAATATCCTGGAAGTAGAACTTAAGCAGGGCTTCAGAAAAATTTGTAGTAACCGTGAGTTGTCCATAGCCAGATTCTTTTAAAGATAGAGGTCTTAATCAAATAACAGAGCTATTAAAAATTTCCTAATTCATTTATACGCAATCCATAAAAGAATATTCTAAACTTAATATATTGACAGTAACGGCTATTACTTGCTATTTACAGCTAATATTTACATAATCGTCCATCGTCTAACATAAATTATCAATACAATAAAATAGTTAAAATCAATCTCTATAAACAATTTATTAACACCTACCGAATTATCATATAAATTTATGTATTTTATATCTAAGATTTCCGGTATTTACAATCAAGTCTGTATCACTCGTCCATTTAGTTATAGATTGTTTCAGTCCAGATATCACCAGTATTCCAGATATCACCAGTATTTTCTCCCTGGAATGTTCTGGAGCGTCCCGAGCGCTCTCGTACACAGTAGCGCCCTCCACTCTTCGTATACCACGCCCTCCGCAGAACTCGCGCAGTCTTGTTCGTAGCCGCCGGATACACACTCGTCCGCCGCAGTCTCTCTCACCCTCCTTCTCTGCCTGTCCTTCTCTTCGAAGTCTTGAGGCCCCGATCCTTGCTAGACATATTTGTCGCACTCAAGCCAGGTGGCTGTCACAGACCGCTGACCCTCTGACTGCTGAATTTATAGAGCAGGCTCCCTGACCCAGAACCTTCTTCATGCGTCGCGTTGCGCCGAGAGAGATGATGGACAGAAGGTTCTGGCACATGCTCTCAATCCGCCGACTTCTCCAGTTGGCCGAGAAGGTGGGAGAGGGGTGACAGTGTCGTCAGTCCGGTGACGTAGCAAAGCTAGGTCCGGCTGGGGGAGAGGCGGGTCGTGGTGAGACTGGTCGCGCGTAACAATATTAGCTGCGAGTACCTTTACGATAGTGACAGCTTAACGACAGTTACTCGTAATTAGCTCGATGTTGTATTTTATAACGCATCTGTTAATGGCGGTCTTTGCGATGTCGCTGAGGTCTACCAACGCTGCCGATTCTGTTCCAAAATCAACAATCCACTTGCTGATTTTTTTTTCTGTTATTAATGTTTCTAGTCATATTACATCAATTGATTACATTTTCGGTTATGAATGACGTTAACACATTTCCGAACAACACTTGTAGAATAAATATGTTCCTCCCTACGATACAAGTTGTCTGATGGACGGAGTTCATTTTGAGTACCACGAGATAGTAGCACTAAAACCGTGACCATGTCTCGTCGTATGTAGCGTCGTGAGAGCGAAACGTTAAATAATATAATTGCGAGAAAAAAAAATATAGTTTTCAAATGTATTCCAGGCGCCATACACTTCAGCACAAATACGAAAGAAACTAATATTTCTCTTGTTCGGGGTATTTTAACGCGTATTTTTCTCTCTGAAGTGTGTTCACTTGAATTAACTTAAATACATCAGTCATTTTATTTTCACCGCTGTTCATAAAGCCTTTGTTGCTCTCTCTCCCTCTCTCTCTATCTCTCTCCCTCTCTATCTCTCTCTCTCCCCCCTCTCTGTCTCCCCCCCCCTCTCTCTCTGTATAAAGACGGACACGAGGCATTCAACAGATAGTCGTGGTGACATTTTTAGTTACAGATTTCAAAACAACACCGGCAACGGTTAGTATGTCGTGTGGGACAGCAAACCGATAATTTTTCGAGAGGGAACCCCTGTCTGGAAAATCATGGTTCGGTCGCTGAGGGGCCTGTTCCGTGCCCACCACGTCACCGGATCTGACACCTCTCGGCTATTTCCTTAGGGCTGCTATGAAGGGTATTGCGGTGCACGATACTCCTGTACCACCAGACGAGCATCTTACCGTATTATTCCACGCAGCGACAGAACTACTGTGCACACAATCACGTGTGCGTCAATCTTTGCACCGCCGATGTAGGCTCTGTAGGAGGTCGACAATTACAACCCTTTCTGTAATTTACTGCACGACGTTATGCTCTTGTCGAGTTGGTGGTTGTTTCGTGACACAATGTGGGACGTGCACCTGTCATCGTATCCGAAGAGTTTTCAAACTTTGACGCCCCACAGTGTCCAAATAATGCTTTTCCAGACATGGGTCCCCTTGTCAAAAATGATCGGTTTGCCGTCTAGCACAACATACGAAGCGTTGTCGGTGTTGTTTTGAATCTTCCGGTATAAACACAGTAAAACGTTACAGAATAGGGTTCCCTGGTTACTCACGAGATGTGTCTCAGACTCGACGACTCCCTGTGATAAGTGAACCACGTACTCGGGCGAAGAGAGTGCGAGATATGAGATCGGCTCTGGGGCAGGAGAAACATCTTTACTCTGATGGAGGCGCCACCTCCTCTTCCCTCTCTGCCAGTTCATCATCTCTCCAGGGAGCACGATGATCGCCTGGTTTCCTCCACAGCATTTCCTTATCTCATTTCTCCCATTTTCTCTTCTTCCCCGGTGCCCCACTCCTCTCACCTTTTCAGACCGACTTCCTGTGCCACCCCTAATCCCTCCCCCAGGGCGCGGCTGTTTTCTCTATTGGGCGCCGCCCCCGCGGTTACTCCCGCCAGGATTACCAACCTTTCTGCCAGTCCTGTGGAAAAAAAAAGCTAAAGGAAAAAAAATTAATGTTTCATCTTCAGTTCGTAGCGATTCGCGGTGGCTTGACAAGGGGGTACGGGGGTTCGAACGCATTTCCATCGAGAGTGGCTTCCTTTGCTCAGAGCTGATATAAGAAGTTTCTCTGTCGAGCTGTCAGGGGTCGATCCTCGCGTGTCGACTGGCGGCAGGCTGAATTAATTATCGAAGAAGGGAGTCTGGAGCTACGGGGTGACATGGCGAGCTGCGGCGGAGACGCGTCGTGACATCGGGCCTTGGGGTCACCATACGTCCGGCCAATGGAGGACATGTCAAGGGGCGGATCCAGAAGGGTTGGGTGTCACAGTGGACATAATCCCCCCCCCCCTTAAAAAAATCCTCCCGTTAAAATGAAACTGTCCTGTGGATGTTTTAAAACTGAAATGAAGCGATATCAAAATTGTTGATTTCATAAAGTAATTTTAATATTATTTCCTAAAAATTATGGCGATACGGTGCCTCCACTTACGCCACGACTAGAAAGTAGATTCTTGAAGAGTTCGAGAGTTCAATTCCTTGCGGCCTATAAGTCGCACTCTTATTTACAATCGTGCAGATCTCATTTGGTCATTATAGTCGCGCCGACCTGAGAACGGACTTGGCTCTGCGTAACCAAGTGAAAGTGAGAGACGGAACGACTTGCAAAGCACCAACCACGGGTAGCTGACAGGCGGGTAGACGAATATGCAGGCACTCCCTCCCACCTGCCGTGCCACCGTCGTCCAATTGTTTCCTGTCCCGGGGAGAAGTGGCCCGACATTGGCAGAGCTCCCGAGTCCTAAGTTACAGCCGCGCTACTATAGTTTCTTGCTGTCGCAGTAGAAGGCGATGATTGGTTCTCATTTTGTTGCCTTTTTACTATTACCTCAGGGTTCTCCAGAAGGTGTCATATAACTCGTGCGCCAGTTGCAAAGTGGCATAAGCAACGATTTTTTGGATTCTAGCTTGTGTCGAAATGAATCCGCGAAATGTTCAGGTCTCTAATCGAAAGTGTCCTATACCTGTACATCAAGGAAGTTATCCCCCTCCCCCTCTGCGTACCCAACACGCACAGAAAGTTTCGATACGCTCTTGGCCAGTTTCCCCTTTTTTATGCATTTTTCGTAACTGTCCGTTTTTTTGTGTTAATAAAAAGTCCGGTTTTTTAATCTAATAAAACTAATACACTTATTATATCGATATTATTAGTTTTTGTGCAACAAAACTTTTTACACCTGGTGTTTCAACACTCGCGTGATTAAATATCATACATGCGTTTTTATTATAATTAAAGTTCTGTTTGTTTACTTATTTTTTATTTTTTATTCATTTTTGTATACTGCAGAGAGAGTGTGTGTGTGTGTGCGTGAGTGCGTGTTAAATTGCTTTGTTTGTTTATTTTCGTGTTACTTATATTTCGTAACTTAATTTTACTGTTACATGATAATGGGAAATTTATTTTGTGTTATTAATCATACTTTGGAAAAAAATCGTTTACATGAAATAGTAATAACTTGTTTAAACTGTTCAAAATGTGTTTTACAATATTAACACTTTTTCAGGCCCACTTTAGTTAAATGTTTCAGGTGCTGCAAACAAAAAATTTTATCATGCGTGCTGTACTGAACTCGACACAACCCTTGTTTCGTAGTCACAGCCAATGAGCTGTACGCTGTATGTTCAGTTATAGTCATATGAAACAATTACGCCCTAGAACAGTAAGACAGTTTGCGAATCATTTACCCACAGGTAAGATGATTGGCCATTAAGCTTCGCAATCTCCAGTACAGACAAAATATGGCATATATAGCTGTTCACGGTTATTTAAGCACCTTTAAAATGAACCTAAGTTAATTTCACTGCACCTATCTGCATACATTTTAACGAGCACGTTGACTGGCGAACGCCTATTTAACAGGTAACAATGGTAAGAAAGTAGTCGCGTGTCTTAACGTTGAATTAAAAGTGTTATGTAAACATGTGTGCATACCGAAATAATTTATTTTGCTTTCCGTGATTTCAATGCGCGTAAGTGTACGCACTAGAACATTTGTGAAATTTTTACTAGTTTGATAATTTCACAGTTTCACTTGACCGACACATGACTAAAGTGTTCAGGCCCATGGCAGTGTTAATTCTTCATGGCGTATGAATACACAGTGTGCATACAAGTAGATCTTAAACAGCGTTTTTAAAAGTGTCAAGTTTACCGTGAACAGCGTGTACAATTGCGTGATGTACGTAACTGTGTACGACGGGTCTGAGTGGGTTTAGGTTACGCCATAGATGGCGGTTCGTCTGAAGTGAGTGAACTCGGTCGCCGCGCGAAGCCGTGGAAACGGACCTTGGCTTTGATTGGCTACTGCGCGTTATGGAATATTCCTTATTACTATGGCTGCAGTAAGTTAGTCTCCGTGAGCTGACTGGTGAACGACGTCCCACGTCATATCGCTTGCCGGTGAAGCCATTTTGCTAGCGTGTATGGTTGGACTTCGCAATACACGCCGGCATTTCACCTCTGCATTCCTAATTACTCTCTGGTTTGGCCTTGCAAACAAATACATTCAAAATGAAATAGGTGTTGTTATAGCTTTCCCATCAAAGGTATACCAAGATATAGGCTGTTCACGGTAAACTGAGCACTTTTGAAAGCCCTGCTTAAGATCTACTTTTATGCACGCTGTGTATTCTACCGCCTTATGTAAAACACTGTAATGGGCCTCATCACTTTATTCATGCATCGGTCAAGCGCAACTGTGAAATTATTACAAAAGTAAATATTTTACTAATCTGCTTATCTTACACTTAGATGTATTAAAAAACAGAAAGTGAAAGAAATAATTTTTTTTTTTTATGTTTACCTGCCACTTTTAATTTGATTTTAAGACATGGAACTATTTTCCCTCCATCGTTACCAACTTTACTGGGTGTATGCCACTCAGTGCACCCGTTTAAATATTTGCATTTAGGAGCAGTGAATTTTTTCCTAAAGTTGATTTCAAAAGTACTCACTTTATCGAGAACAGCCTTTATCAAGCACCACTGAATCTTATGTGCAAAAAAAACGCAAGTTTCTTCGCCGCATTTTTTTTGCAACAGTGCAGAGCCCGTTTTTCGATGTGCTTTCGTAGTTTCGCCATTAAAAGTAATTTGAAAAATAAAATTTTATATTTAGTTGTGGATGCAGCACGAGAGTTTAATTTCTCGCCCTTTGATTTTAACTACAAATCTATAATTTATTCATTTGGTATCAAGAGGCACTATTTAATTACAACGCATCGCCCAATATCACGTTGTTACATTCGAAAAACCAGGCAAAAGTCCTGAAGTTGACTTTTAACATCGCTCCGATTCTTCTGGTTATTGCGAGACAAATTCTGCTAATAAGTTAAACGCACAAATAAATAACGTATTCGCTATGATTTCTCTAGGTTTGACAGTCCACGCAAAACTCACTCTTCTTTCCTTCAGTGCTACAGACACGAAAATAAAATTCACTTTACGTTGATTTGCGATTGTGATTTGTTAAGCCAATATGGTTAGTTTCGTGTGGGAAGCTGTTTTTTAGTACATTGTTATTAGCATATTTTATGGAGTGAAAAAGCGGCCATCACATTCCATTAAACATTTGAGTTTCTACTCCCCATTCGCGGCCTCCGCCCTCTTTTTTCTGCTGGTCAAAGGTCGTATTTTTACGAACAGCTCTTATCCAGAAACGTTTCTACGTCCCCCCCCNGTGAATAGAACATCAAGGTGTATTTAGCATGGAATTAAGTAGTATAAATTCATAACCTACGCGGTGTTTAAAACTTTCAACACTCAGCGAAATTACGTAGTTAAATTTTCGCTCGCAACGTGCTAGACACGAGATATTTATGTGTCTGTGAATTGTTGAACATTTCATTGGCCGTTGTGTATTGCATTCACCATGTAACTTGTTCTCTTGCCCAAAGAGAGCTCATCAGAGTACTTAAGTATACCGAGGTGAAATAGCTGCTCATTCTGCGAACTCCAGCAGCACACGCTAGCAAAATGGCGTCACTGACCAGGAACATGTCGGAACGCCGTTCGCCAATCAGCGTCAGGTTACCTACTCGCCAGCCGACAGTCTAACCAACAGCAGCGCACGGTAATCAATCGTGAGTGAGTTAGTGAAGATATTTGGATGGTTCTGAACAGCGAGGTCTTGAGAGCCGACGAGGGGGACGTGAGGTGAGCAGCGCCGTAATGAAAGTGTGGAGGAAACGGGATATCCCTGAGAAAACCAGTCAACCAGCGGCATCGTCCGGCACGATTCCCATATGCGAAAATCCCGGAGGGACCCCGCCGGGAATCGAAACAGCTTCCCCTAGGTGGAAGGCGAACAGTCTATCCACTACACCACCGCGGCCCCTCACGCCAATGAGCGTACTAGCAAACAAATGGTATGTTTCACTGCGCGTTCAAAACATATCCACGTCATTAATGATTCTAGAAGTAGGAAAACCCTTTTCCCACTTGAAGAACATGCAATTGATATATGTGGTGAAATTGTAGCCTCTAATTAAATGTCAAGTTTTTATTGTCGTTAGCACTAAGTTTATTCTTCTATTGTTCACCTACAACAACGATATTGCCGTTTGTCATTGAAGATTTTACATGGTTCATTATTATGGAAATAAAGGTTTGTTAAGCTTCATTACACTATGTCGAAATTCTCAGTGTTACTTTGTTACTGGCTGAAGAGCTAACTTGTCATTTAAGCTCGGCTAATCTGAAATTTGCTGCTCTAGTACTTTAGGAATTACGCGCGTTCAGTGACCTGTAAGGTACACTTCAGTTCTTTGTATGGTGTCGTCAAATATTATTTTTCAATTCGGTGCTATCACGCTGACAAACCAGTTTTACTTATCAATTAATGTCGCAGGATATGTTCTTACTTTTCCTTTGTATTTATTATTGGCTAATGTTTTCTCCAGGTCGTACCAAATAAGGATAATAATAAGGCCTGTTGTGACTGTAAGGATAATGCAGGCGAAAAATAATGGTTGCGTGATATTTTACACTAAAATAAAACTGCAAATAATTCTTGTTCACGTATACTTTGAGTCATACTTGCAAATCTGCTAACAGCTATGCTGTTTCAGAAACGTATAATCTAACGAAGCTACACAGTTTAAAAATATTCATTAATTATGTTTAATGTAAATCGATTTACATTAATTCTATACAATAATTTAGTAATTTACTTTTCGTAGGCTAGATATTAGCAGCAAAACGCTTAGTTATGGCACACTGCAAAAAAAAAAAAATTGTTACAGTATATTTTGTCAATACCAGAAATGTCAGATTTTTGTGGTAGTAATAAATATATTTTGTAGGGGTAATTAAACCTTTGCTGATTTCAAATATAGTTCATATTTTAAATTCGATAACAAAGAGCTTTTTATTATTACAAAATAAGCCGGTGTCATGAAAACATATGACAGTATCTATTTTAACCCTTGCATAACCACTTCAATGTACGGTTTTAGGCTTTGAAACTGTGAGACGTATCAATAAGTGCTGTACTTAAGCTAACACATTTGTTTTCTAAACACAGCATAAATGAGAGCTTTGTGTAGTGCTAAAGTAAAATGAACTGCTATATAGAGCAGTAGAACGGTTTACCAATCACTCACCTACAAAGATGACCACCGGACACTGAACCTCACTCTGTACTTTGCTGATAAAATATAATTTTCCTTTCCAGCATATGCGCGATCGTGGATACTTGGGCCTGAATATGTTCGCAGAATATTTTTATCGCGATTGCATTTTTCCCAGTGAATCTTTCGCCGCCTATCGGGATTCGAGATTTGTGGCTGAAAGAAATCGTATTTCATTAAATAATGGAGCAGCATTTACGTGCTTGCTAGCCGTGATATTTACGCAGCTACTCAAAAGTTAATATCTGCAGCAGGGAAAGTAAATTTTGAATTACATTCCGTGCAGTACATATCGACGGTAACGAGGGGAGACTAAATGCAGAGCGCCGTGTTATTAATTTCTNGGGGGGGGGGGGGGACTGATGTGTGTTCAGGAAACCCTTAACGGCGCGCCATACAGCCACGTGATCATAAACATGCGACTGCCCCGCTGCAACCCAATGCGTGCTGGTAAAAAAAAAAGTTAACCGAATATAGCGCCAGCGTGAAAAAAAAAATTACGAGAGGCAAAAATGAGGAGCTCAAATGAAATGAATTCACGTGTGTAACTCCCATTATATACACAGTAAATCGCCCCCTATTTATTCGCGCGCTCGTACAGATTTTTTTTTACGTAGCATCAAGTATTGGCGCTTTTTTATTTCATATTTGAACCGAAGCTAAAGTGCGCTGCCATCGAAGCAAGCCGTGAATCGTGCGCTCGGCCACGAATTTTCAGGCCCAGCGAAATTTACGGCCCGCGGTCATTTCGCCGGCTGTGCGGGCTGCATAGAGTTCGAAACATGAAGAATGCGAAACCATTTTGGGGAATGACTCTATATTTTGGGGAATGACTCTGTCGCAGGGTGGTCGGGAGTAACTGTGACTGGGTTTCGTGATAGTGCATGCGACCCGTGAAACATAAACCTGCAGGTCTAAAATAAAACATTCGCTGTTAATAAAAAGGGTATCAGGGGTAATGTTCACGAGGAAAATACGTAATTGCCTGAATTAATGAGAAGAATTATAAACA
This sequence comes from Clitarchus hookeri, assembly GCA_002778355.1. NCBI lineage: Eukaryota > Metazoa > Arthropoda > Insecta > Phasmatodea > Phasmatidae > Clitarchus > Clitarchus hookeri. The sequence continues at coordinate 141,969 of NQII01000644.1, forward strand.
TGTTACCACTTATCTATAGCAACATGCAAAATTTGCGTTACTATTTAGCATCACACAGACTTCACAACCCTGTCAATTTTCAACCTGATATCGTTAGCTCATTGGTTGATGTCTGGGTGTGAGAAAGCATTCTCCTTCTGACAAGACCGCACGTGATTCGTGTACACCATTATGAAATCTCCATGTGAGTACCTCCTGCCCGAAAATCTCCCTCTCGGCCGGGGCCTGGGATTGAACCGAGGAACTAAGAGGGGGGAGACTGATGACTCATAAAGTGATCCAACGGCGGGTGCCCCCTACGTCATAAATCGCAAAATAATATTAATTATAGATAGGGACTTGAAAAATTTCGCGAATTCATTTCAGTACAAGCTAGTCTTCAAACACACGCACATTTATGTTATACTTGCGATTGGATCCCAGTCCGTTAGACACGCCCAGATGCACTCATAAACCAATGACAAACCATTAAGGAAACAAGCGCCGAATCATGTGGAACCTCGTCTGAGGTAAACTGGCTACACTCCGTGTTAGTGGCATCTAAGAGCTTACTGCGTAACCCTGATGTATGGGTGTGAAAATAATTCAGTTTATGCTAATAAAATAAAAGGTTTGCCTTGCAAGCAAGAGGAAATTATTAATGTGTAATTATTTAGAGAATTGTCGGGCGTACGAGTGACGTATACCATTCTTACTCTATGCACGTGGCGTCTAGCTGGAATGAAATGGCGCCACGCGAGTCTGCTTCCCTTTGACTGACACCAAGCATGGGGAAAATGCTTAATACTTGCAAATTCGCCAGAATATTGTCTGATTACTAATTGCAAAGACAGGTAAGTAACAAAATGACTGTTCTGTCACACTAAAAGAAACCCTCAATGATCTGTGGCTTACATAAAACATATTACTCTTTTCTGACAGACACACCCTGACAAAAAACAAATTTTCATACTCTTTTCATTAAAAAAAACCAAGACAATCAAACAAAAAATTACCCTTGAGAATATTATATTAACTACTTTAAATGCTACTCAAAACATAAAACTTACATTTGGTTTGTAGAAAAACTAAAGTTTTATTGCAGAAAATGTACGAGGCAAAGTGTGAATTCAATGGTGAAATAAAATGTAATCAGAACAGAAAAATCCAAAAATATGAATAGGATCAATAAAATTTTGCTGTCTTTTAATAAGAAAAATTCAGTTGTGAATAAGTCTGAATTCTAAATCACCCCTCAAAAGTAACAAACAAAACTAGCAATTTACGTGGCAAATTAATGCTCAACTGGCTCATTTCTGTTCAAGCAATTACTCTTATTGGAATCTTCATAAATTATGCACGGCTATGGAGGGATAAACCTTTATCCACTGGCTTCTGGTTACTGTCCGATAAAACATTACAACTCTTGTAAATTTCAGAAAAATAATTTTAAATCCAAATGTCTTTCTCATGAAATTCCTAATAATTTAGTTATCCAAACAGTTTAAACATATTTCAGCACACATGCATAGTCATTTAAGTTTGACACCTGCCAAAGCTGAGGTTTGGACGTAGGTGTTGTAATCTGTTCTGTGGCGTGAGGCGCCAACACTTAATACTAGTCTTCAGTGAGCGGGCGTAGGAATGCTTCGACACTGTTGTTTAATGGTCCAATTCACTAATGAATGAATACAGGATAATTCATATTTCACAAATCGAGGTTTTATTGTTGCATGAACATGTGAATTGATACATGAACCCTTGAGACAACTCCCTCCCTTTTCTACGTATGCTCCGTACAATTCGCGTCGTAAAAGGGGGGGTGGGGGATCTTCGTCGCACTTGTCGGATGATTCTAAAAGCTCCTTCACACTGCGGGGTAACTACTAAAGGTCCTTCACACTCGCTGGATGACTGTACTTATCTGGCTTGCTGTTCTGGTAGTTGTTCTTGCAGATGAGGTCCGGTGAGCTGGAACTGCTCTCGTCCTGTCACGGGCGCCTCGGTGACTCGTCTCGACGTCCCTCCTTCTCGGGTCGACGCAGGACTCTGCGTCTGATGGCGGCTGGCTGCCGTGCTCGTCTCCTGCGGAATCACTCCTCCCTCCCGGAATCTCATCGGCCGACTGCCCTGTTTCCTCGGACTCCTGCGGTTTTGTAGGCCCTCATTGCCATATTAAACTGCCCCCGCTTCTCCAGGTAGCCGCGGACTGCCCCCCTGGGTAATCAACCGCGGGCGTGTACTCCAGCTCCGCACTTGGGTCCAGCGTCTGCTGTATTGTTCTGGTTTACCAGTTTCAGCACTCCGTTCTGTCCATGCGGAAATAATTGAAANGGAATCTCATCGGCCGACTGCCATGTTTCCTCGGACTCCTCAGGTTTTGTAGGCCCTCATTGCCATATTAAACTGTCCCCGCTTCTCCAGGTAGCCGCGGACTGCCCCCCTGGGTAATCAACCGCGGGCGTGTACTCCAGCTCCGCACTTGGGTCCAGCGTCTGCTGTTTTGTTCTGGTTTACCAGTTTCAGCACTCCGTTCTGTCCGTGCGGAAATAATTGAAAGGGGCCTCTCGTTGCGCTCGTCCAAACGCTCTCTCGGTTTTTATTGTGGTCGAAAGCCTGGGACAAAACACAGCCTGGCGAGGTCATAAATACGTCTCGCCGTTCCTGCCTGCTCGCGGAGTCTGGCGTCTGTCCTTCTATTCTAGCTGGAGGTTTGTTGTTTGGTTCGGCGTTGTGGGAATACTTCGGGATCTCCCCCTGGCCGCTGCACTCGTGTTCTTCCCGCTGTCACCTGATCCCACACCGTGACGCTATTCTCCCGCATGTCCGCCTTCCCATGCAAATGGTCGTCTTGTAGGGCCGATCTGGCGCCGTTCCCTTCGTCACGGCTGCCAGGCCCTAAATCCTGATTGATGTCGTTCGCCTGTGAGCTTCGTTAGAGCGTGGTACGGACGAATAAAATATAGGGACGCCGCAGGCGTCAAGTTTGTAGTACCATACCCGACGTAGGTCATGCTTATTGAGCATGTGTGGGGACGGCAGCAAACGTAGTTGAAGCACTTCACAATCTAGCTGCAATGCGTTTTGGGCCTCTTCATGTCACGGCCCGCATATTTAATACAACTAGGCGCCTCTCTAACACCTTTCCTACCATTTCGATGGGCGGTAAGTACGAAATTAAAAGGATCCTTGTAGACAAAACTTTGTTGTACTGCTTGTCATGGCGTCTGAGGATAGAGTAATTAGCAAAGGGGTTCACACGGCGACGCTAAATAAAACTGGAAATTTCAACAAAAAAACCAGTTAGTTCCTGATACGTCTCAGTCTTGCCAGTTCTGTAAACGAGTGCATTCCTCCATGGCCAAAACTGCTTGATTAAACCAGGTAAATCGCAAAGAGAAAACGATGTCAAAATAATTAGCCCTTCCAAAGATAATTGAGCTCAGTTCACAAAACAAGATAAATGAAAGGAGTGGAAATGTCAAAATACGTGAAATTTAAACAAACCTAAATAAATAAATAAAATTTATAGGTGACGTCCTGAATTACAATTCTTGCTATGCCTGAGGGTACGGGCGTTAAAAATTAAGTTTCAAAATAAATAAACAATCGACCCAAAAGAAATTAAAACATAAACAAAAAGCTTTAAATTCTGAAACCGTTACAACTGGGGCAGCAGCCAATGAACAGAAAGCTGAGTCTTGAAAATATATGGGTCCGTGGCGTTTAGCCTAGAGGTCTTTTAAAAACGCGAAATTTTTATGTCCCTAATTATAGAATGTAGTCGTCGTTTAGTCGCTTAGTGATTAGCCGTCCAGTCCTCTACATGCAAGATCATTTTCGTTACGTGTAAAAATATATTTGTGGTTAGTGAGATTCTGCATGCTTAATACTTCTTACAGCCAGGACTTTATTTTGCCAATCTTGGATCACGTTTAATTCAATTGTGTGTTCATAGGCGCAAAGTTTTTCAGGGCGTGTCAAATTAAGTACGAGCCGTTGAAAACTTATTGCAAACTTACACGGGCACGGGCTTAAAATATACTTATCTTCTCATTAATAAATTACCCTAATTTTGCAAGTCTACATATCGAGTGATCCAAAATTTTATACTCACATAACCGTTTTGACAGGTTATATGTAGCGACGAGGAAATTTCGCGAGTTCTTTTGTGTACAAGCCAGGCTTCAAACACAAGCACATTTGACTTTCTGTTTCGGTTGTATCGCAGTTTGTAATACACGCTTTGGACGAATTTGAGTCAGTAAACAACTTAGTGGAAATAAGGACCAAAACCCGTGCTACATAGTCTGGGGTGAATCTTGAGCATCAGCCAATGAAAAACTAAAGTTCCAGAATATACACGATTGTAGATTATACACACAAAAATTTCCAATGCTGTTACAGTAGCTATTAATAAGCTATTAATATTAATTACAGTAATTTTTTGATATCTGTGAGACGTCAGTAACTAATGTTGCTGTTAAAGTAATATACTGTTAATATATTAATGTTAATGTAACATTAATGTAACAGTTTTGTAACTGTACTGTCAACATTAAGGTGGTGTTTATGTTGTGGCAAAATAAAATTTGTGTTTAAGTAATATTAAAATTTGTATTTAAAAAATATTTTTTCTGTATAAAAAAAAGCATTCCGCGTATTTATGACCAGTACTGTACACATCAGGGCATCCACGCTTAATAATCCAAGACTGTTCCTTGCAGCTAATCTGATTTGTGAAATTGTCCACGCCTCTTTGACATGAATCTTTAATGGCAGTATCATCGAACACGCTCTACGATGTTCATTGGTTGTAAGAAAAAAATGCTGAACACAAGCAGGGGTCGCGGCGGTGTAGTGGTTACACCGCTCGCCTCCCACCTAGGCGAACCGCGTTCGATTCCCGTCGGAGTCACTCCCGACCTTTCTTATATGGCAGGCAGGCTTCCTCGAGGATCTCCCGTTTCCCTTGCCCTTTCACTCCGGCAATGCTCCATATCCACCTCAATCACCCTCATAGGCTCTCAATACCTCGGTGTTAAGAGCCGGTCCAAATCTCTTCACTCACTCAACAGTAGTAGGCGGACTGTGTTTGATATTTGTACGACCGAGCGCGCGTGGGTGTGTGCTCCTGGCGGGGGCAGGTAGGCACTCACAACTCCGCTATCCGCCCGCGGCAGTCTCTACTCGCACACGCACGCAGTCTGGCCCCCGGGTGTTTGGGTTGCAGTGAACGCACTCGCGTAGCTAATAAAGCGCACATGGCCGGAGTCGAGTCGTACAGTGCAATTACATGACTTCCTGGGAGTTTCGCGCCCTGCGGCCCCGAGCCGTCAAATATTTCCGAGGCAAAACCTGGCGCCAGACCTTCAATCCACCGTGAGTGCGTGTTTGCCCACTACGTGTGTGCACGGCTCTGATTGGCCGAGCGCAGTCGCGCGGAACCTTGGCTAGTTAATTGCGTCACCTCGTGTTTATGATTCGCGGTACTATTAACGCGCGCGTTGACTCTGCGGAGAGTGTGGTGGAGTGGAGAGATTTGGGCGGCGGAACATCGAGGTCATGAGAGCCGGTGAGGGTGAAGCGGGTGAGTATGGAGCAGCTCTGGAATGCAAGGGCGGGGGAAACCGGAGATCCCCGAGAAAACCCGCAGACCAGCGGCATCGTTCAGCATAGGAACGTGGAAGGAATCGGCCTTTGCCTGTATAAAGGGATCATGCCAGCATTCGCATGGACTGATTTTCGGAAAAACCGTTGGAAAATCGAAATCAGGATGGCCGGGCCGGGATTCGAACCAGTTTTCTCCCGAATGCGAGTACAGTGGATCATTGGAATGGACTGCGGATATATTAGGGCACCTGTTTGTCGCAAAAATGTTCCACAACTAGTTTTACTCAAAACACTTCAGTTCAGCTTCACTTTTGCAATTGTAAGATTTTATTTCTCAGGCGTCTGGCATGTCTGCCCGCGAATCATGGATGTTCAGTGCTCGGACAACTTAATTTGGATTGGCCCAGTCAGATAGAGTATGTTCTCACAAAGCCACGCGACCAATAACCGAAATAAGATTTCCGGCGTACTTGTGGAGTATTGAATTCTAGAAATAAGATTGCGGGCGTACTTGTGGAGTATTGAAGTCTAGCCTGCGCTTAAATATTTTCGCGAATAACAGTTGTCCGGCCCTACTGATGGAGAACCAACCATTTCGCGAGTTCAAGCGGTGCTAGAATATAATTTTAACACTTGTAATTTTGTGTAACTTGTGTGATTGGAGGGGCCGCGGTGGCTGAGCGGTTAGACTGCTTGCCTCCCACAAAGGCGAACCGGGTTCAATCCCCGGCCCGGTAACTTCCAAATTTTCACTAAAGGGAATCGTAGCGGACGATGCCGTTGGTCGGCGTGTTGTCTTGGAGATCTCCCGTTTCCCCGGCCCATGCATTCCGGCGCTACTCCATTCTCACCTCATTTCACGCTCATCGGCCCTCAAAACCTCGTTAAGAGCCGCCCTAATCTCTCGACTCAACTCAACTCAGCTTGTGTGATTGGTCCACTCGTTTCCTGACACGCCTTGCATGACTGTGAACCAGTAATACACATGTATAAAGAGACCGAGCGAATCACGTACAACCTATGTACTGTGATTATCATGAAGGCATCAGCAAATGAACAAATGGCAGTGTTTGTGGTGTATATATATATATATATATATATATATATATATAAATGTCGAGTTTAACCTGTCGGTCAAATTAACTCGTGGAATTTCCTGATTTCTAGCTACGAATATTTTGACTCCTGCGAAATTAGCGGTTTTTTTTTGGGGTGACAAGTTATATTTTAAGCACCTATAAGTTTGCAATGCGTTTTCATTGGGCCATAACGTCATTTGACAAGCCCTGAAAATTTCTTTTGGATTCTTAACAAATAATTTCGTAATTAATGTTATATTTTGTATGTTGTAGAGCGTGGCTTAAAAATAGCATATTACAAGCATAAATGTATCCTACACCATCGCTTGTCATGTGTACTTTTTATATAATGGTGGGAAATATTTTAATGGCAGACTGCCAACAAATAATCTTAAAAATGACGTTAAATTTTTGTAATGTTACAGTGCCAACGCAATGCCCTAAATTACGACTGTTCATATCTTGTTTATAAATTAAAGATTTACTTTCTTTAAAAACTTAATTTTTTCATATCTAGTAATGATGACACGTGAAATTATGTTTACACTTTTTAAAAGTTTTGAGCTTGACATTTGGATAATTGTAACAAAGTATATTGTTGGAATTGTTGTGAAAAACTGAATAGGGCCTATGTGTCATTATTGCATGCAGTTAGGGCCAGACAGAAGTCTGTGAACATGTGCCCTTTAGTCAAGGGAAATAAAAAGACAATTATGAGAGAAAATGACGGCGAACATCATACTGCTATTTGTGACTTATGTGGTGTGATCTTGACGTGTTTTGATTGGTGTTTGCCATTGCCAGAGGGTCCTTAGCGCAGCCGTCACCGTCAGTAGTTTATATTAATTAGTTTTTGAGTAACTAGTTTATTGTTAAAATTTTGAAAAGTTTTCCATGAACAAAGAGGTTTTTTTTTAAAATTGCATTTATGAGTAATTCATCATGTTGTAATATAAGTTACAGACCTAACGCTTTCCTCACACTCCTACGCCGTTATTTTCTTATGCCAAGCTCGAAATGAAATATGATTATGATGGGTCATATTTCTCCCCCCCCCCCNNCATCAACCGACGGCAATGATGCTAGTCGTTAAAAATCGAAAACGTAAAACAGCGTCATTTCTTCCGACACCATGGTTGGTCATATAAAACGCGACCTAAAACCAACTAGATTCTTTCGAAACAACGCAAGGTTTTCCGAGGAAACTGGGGAAATCCATTCCATTCTCGGTCGGGACTCCAGGGACGCGTGGAGCGGTGTATTATTATTATTATTGTTTCGTGGAAACGTTCGGCGTTTTATAGGTTGTGATCGCAGTTTTCGCTACACGCGCTGTACCGTGACTCGTGCTCGCGGCCTGCAGCGTAACTTGAATCTCGGATGAAACTGGCGATGGAAATTTCTCTGAAGCATATTCCGTCTTACGAAATTTTACTTGCACATTATGACAGCGTCGGGTCACGGATTATTCTATGGACGTTTGCTTTACATACTGCACTTTCAGTGGAAGATAATTTCATACAAATATTAACTTCAAGTAACCGTTGAGCGAGACTTTAAATCGGAGCGCTTCTGCAACAATGAAATACTTCTACAGTATGAGCTAAAACGTCGCATAGTGCTACCAGAATAGCAGATGTTAACAAACATTCCGATATTGACATTTTGGCATAAATCTATAAGTAGGCTAATGTCATTTTGCTTTATCATATTCTGTGATTCTATGATGCGGATGAAGTTTCTTTCCTTATTCTGTATTTTACAGGATACTTGTTTCCACACTGTAAGAAATTATTTCCAAAGTTACCACGTTAGTGCATATGCTGTGGAAAAAAATTAATGGTAAATTAATTTTTTTTCCATACATCTATGGTACCATTCTTTCATTGGCTCATAAAAGAGTTAGATGTGTTCGGAAGTTTCTAAGCAACTCAGTATAGTAGCGTTGCTTAACATTCGTGTGTATGCAACCTGATATGTTGCATTATTAGGGGTTGTGATATTACGTGAAAAGATTTCAAGACACGGTACAATTGAAAGCACTGTGGGGTCGTCCAGCTTTCTTGATTGGCTGAATCATTTTCTGTCCCGTGTTAACTGTTTGCACACAAATCACGAAGGCTCGGTGTCACAGTTACGGAATCCTTAGCGGCTCGGTCAAATGCGGAAACGACACCAGCAGCCGATGGAGTTATGACAACAGTGCTGGGGTGTATACACAGTATTGACATCCACTGTGTGCTCACATCTTTTCGCTATATATAGCTGGCCCCATGTGTTATTAACATACAAAGTACAGGTTAAAACCTTCCGTTACAGTTTACAAGAAGTTTACCAGTTTCCAGTGTACCTCGTGTTCGTCATAATTAGCGGAAACAATCCAGTTCAATTCCGAACGTGATTGAACTGCACCGTCGCCACTGCGAGGAAGGTTTTGATTGCTGGCTGTGTTCGTGCAAGTTTGAAGAGCTTCCCTCTCGTTGTTCGAGCTGTGTTCAGCGGAGCATCGCTCCGCGCCTGCCGGCCAAGTTGAGACGGTCCGGCCAGCCGAGGGCACGAGAAATTTGAATCGCTCGTCAAATGTATCCACTTGTCGGGGGAAGTTGTACTGCTGAAAACCAGCTCAAGACACAGATGGATCACAAACTTTCTGTGCTTTGCCCTGAACGGTGTTATTAACCCTCTCATTCCCACAATTATTTATAATATATATTGCACATTTGAAATGTTTTGATGTGTGCTGTGCTTAATCTGGCAAAGAACCTGTTTTTTCGTTACCACAACCAATACGCTATAGTGTTTGCATTCGGTGATCAGCGATATGAACCAGCCATAACGTGTAGCAGTAGGACGGTTTAGCAATCATTTACAAATAGGGAAGATAATTGGAAACTGAGCCTCGCAGAGTACAGTACCGGGTCAAATATAACCTTCCTCTGCAACATATTATCGATTGTCTACAATGGACATGAAAGGATTACCTGTATTTCACGTTACGGCCCGATGCTAGTAAATAACTGACGCGTTATTCAAAACGAAGCCCTTCTGTTTGAAATATGAGTGGAGTGGAGGATTTTAGGATGTCTTGAAGGCCGATGATGGTGAAGCGAGATGAGTATGGAGCGACGCCGGAATGCAAGGGGGGTAGGAAACGGGAGATCCCCGAGAAAACCTGCCGACCAGCGGTATCGTAAGGCACGATTCCCACGTGCGAAAATCCAGGAGCGACCCCGCCGGGAATCGAGTACGGTTCGCCTTGGTGGGAGTCGAGCGCCCTCGCCAATGTGTCACCGCGGCCCCTTGATGAAACTTGTTCATTTACAAAGTGGGGCAACACATTTACCGGCGCTCTTATTAAAAAAATCTTCCTGATATATGCGTATTATTATAAGTATGTACGCCGGACTACAAAATAATATTATTCAAATTTGTATGAACTAACCGTTTGGGTGACGCGACCAACAGTTGGCCGTGTAAACTTGGAGAGTCGATCACGCTTAAAGTATTGTTTACACGTATTATTTTTGTCTGCAATCAGACACTGTTATTTACAGTGGAGAACTTTTTCTCTTTTCTTGCCGTGTAAATAATATCAAACTGAAAATAAATTGCACAGCAGATAAGTCTGTGTTTCGAATTTTCTCTGATATCTATGTCTTTGAAACACTGTCACTGTTACTTCAAACCCCTCATGGCTGTTGAGATGTAAAAAGCGTGTTATTTTAGAGTAGCGCGCCAGATTCCACTGCACGTCCTATAGTCGAATTTGTGATATTTATTTATTTGCTTCTGCAATACGAAAGACAGTTTCGCTTCTGATTTAGTTGCAGATAATGCGTAACTCCCGTTATCTTCTTACAATTCTTATCAGCTTGCATTCCATGAGGGCGCATCAAAAAATTTAATCCACAAGGGCAAAAATCGAAGTCAATCATGTCTTAAGCTAATTAACTCCATTGCACATCTTACAACTTATGACTTTTTTCCCCAGGATATTGCAGTTACTTTTTTCTGCTGAAATTATGAACGACGGACAATTTCTCCACAACGTGAGATTTTTACCGACAGATTTCCAACGATACAGAGTTCACCCAGAGATTTATTTTGCCAACGCTACAGTTTTTTTTTTTTTTTTGGTTGCACGTTTTGGGTACTTTTCACTCTCGCAAACCTATTTGTGCTCGTCGGAGCGTGAGGGAAGTAAAGAGAGCATCGAATGGGGTCGCCGCGTAATGCTTCAATGGAAGCGAGGCCGTCGGTGCTGTATCGCTGGCTCGGCGGGAGCAGCCGTCAAATGCAGCTGGGTGCTTGTAGCCTCTTACGAAGACGTGGATCAATGGCCCACGGGTCTCCTCGTGTTCAGGGAGCACCGCCGGTTCCAGGAATACGTGTATGTGCACACTCATATATAGAATGGAAAGGCGAGGGGGATCAACTGAGATCAATTTTCGGAGTCGGAGATTTTCCGACAGTAATACGCGGTATTGAGTGAAGAGATTTGGGCGGCTCTTAACATCGGGGTCTGAAGAGCCGACGAGGATGAAGGGAGGTGAGTGTTGAGCAGCGCCGGAATGCCAGGGCGGGGGAAACGGGAGATCCCAGAGAAAACCCGCCGACCAGCGACATCCATCGTCCAGCACGATTCCTACACGCGGAGATACGGGAGAGACCCCGTATTGTCTTGTCACGGGACGACGAGAATGGACTGTATATGTTATATAGTTCATTATGACAACGTTAACATGATCGCGCACAAAGAAACAACACGCGCCGACGCCACATTGCGCACAAATAACACTTTGTTGTTCATTTGTCTATTTAGTCAATATGGCGGACAAGATGGCGTCCACAAAGCGTGGGCGGGAAGGACAAATTTTAACTTGGGACCTTCATACATTTTATCAGGTGAATTGACTGGCATGCGCCCGGTACAGAAGGTAACGATGGATGGAAAGTAGTTCCATGTCTCAACGTTCAGTTAAAGTGCACGGTAACAGTTTGTCAGTGCCATAATTACTTATATTGCGTTCTGAGGCGGAGTAAGTGAGGCATGTGGCGCGGCACGCATATGATTCTAACAAACTTTTTAACTGAAATTTGTTCGGCATTTAATGTTAAAATCCCCATGATTAATTTTAAAAATTACTACACATTATTTGTTCTTTGTTTTTGGTATCTCCAATGAATTACTGTTGATATCGTGTTATAAAATTATCCTAAAACACAGAAAAAAAATTGTTTTAAATCTGAATCCTTTTAAGCATTTTGGTTTGTGGGATAGAAAACGAAGTTTTCCCCATCGCACACCCTTAAAATCTCTACGTGGAATTGTCTCACATTTTTCACTCCAGTACTGGTCTTTCTCGATAGCTGATGCATTTCCACTTTGGCTGCCTGGCACTGAATTCCTAGATGTGCCAACACTTGAGTTATGCTTCGACACTTATTTGCTTCGGTATTACGTTATTCTTGGCTCGCCAGCCAATCCGTAATAGGGCGTATTATCAGAGTGCGCAATCGACATTCTCGACTCGGCCTCGGCCGTAACGCCTTCGTGGAAACGGATTTGAATATCGGAATCATTTTAACTGGATTACATCCAAGTAGGTCGCTAGCTTCTCCAGGAAACTTGCGTAGTTAATATATAACCTTTTCGTACCTTGGTGTGTTTTTTCTTAAATTTTTGCATATTAGATAGTTGAAGAAACTCGTTACACGCTGACGTATTTTCAGATAGTACTTTAACGTTTCAAACGTATCCTAATTTCCTCGTATATTTCGATGTATTTTTTGAGATCTTTTATATGATTACTATAACCTTGTTTGGGTATATTTTCGCACTTGTGGATTTCCATCTTTTCGTTAACTTGGATTATTCAAATGCATAAGGAATTTTAGACTTTTGACCATGTAACAGTTTCCAACACCTTTCTACGAAAGAACATATTTTATAAGTAACTATGTAATGCTTAATTTTTGCAGTGGAAAAATTCGGAAGGTTTTAACAACCAATCAGAGCCGTAAGAATGTTCCACGACAGATTTTTACTTTAATTTTATGAAAATAATCTGCGTGAACAAAGCGAGGACAATCCTAATTTATAATAAGAATGGCTGTGTTTAGGTTGGAGACTTGGAGAACCAATACATGGAACTAAAGACAAGTTATGTGAGCTAGTGTACTTTCGATAAGTTTATTTGACAGTGTCTTTGTTTTTATTTTTTAAGTTTAATGGCAATGGTGAGTTTATGTTATTATGACGGTATGATAGAACCGTGTCCATTGCCGACCATAAGATTAAATATAAATCGCACTCACATAGAACTCAACAAAACAAAAAAAATAAAAAAAAACCTTTCATTTTATTAGTTTTCTATTGACAAGTAAACAGATCTTCCTATTTATCTGTCTGTGGTGTTGTAGAAGTTTTTTTTTGTTTGTTGTATTGCTTAGTTCTGTGTGTGTGTCTCTCTTTTTTTTGTAACATAGATTAATTTTTCTTAATGGTTTAACTTATCTTGTACGAAACTATTGTATATGCCAAACGTGTTTAAGTCAGTCGAAGGTGCGAGTGAAGAGATTTGGACGGCTCTTAACAGCGAGGTCTTGAGAGCCGATGAGGGTGAAGCGAGGTGAGTGTGGAGCAGCGCCGGAATGGAAGGGCGGGGGAAGCTGGAGATCCCCGAGGAAAAACCCGCCGACCAGTGGCATCGTCCGGCACGATTCTCACTTGCGAAAATACGGGAGTGGCCCAACCGAGGATTGAACCCGGCTCACCTTGGTGGGAGGCGAGCAGTCTAACCGCACAGCCACCGTGGCCCCTCGACTGTGTAAATTATCATATTTCGTCAGACACTCTTCGTTGCAATTATTCTCGTGTGGTTCGTTTGGCCTGGCCGATCGTTATTCTGTGAAACTTTAATCCGAACTGTGCCCACTGGCATTCTTGCCTGGTAGAAATTAATTGCACATTTTCAATGGAGTCAGCAAACCCCCATTTTTATTTCACCCTTAGAACGACAGATGCACGTTCTTGTGATATTCTGCATTCCACAGTAGCCCGTGGCATGGCGACCGCCAGAGGGAAAATATCCCGTCATTGTAATATAACACGAAGAAACTAATTTAACTCTTTGCACTCTGTACACATTGACTGACATTAAAGGCAAACTACAATTGTGTCACTCATATCCTAAATTAAAAGAGTGCCTTTTTTGTTGGTCTATGGTTTCCCTCTTACCATTGTTATATGGTAGGCATCAAAGTTTATTACTGACTGATTTCAGTCAATTAGTTGATAGTCTCCTTTCATTAGGGATAGGAAAATTTCGCGAGTTCAATGACCTGTAGGCTAGACTCCATAGTCCTGTGAATAGTCCAACCTCAGATGCTTGTTCATTGGCTGCTGCTCCAGAGAGTAGCCAGTGTTACTCTACACCTGGCTGTATCGGATTTGCTAGTTGTTTCCATGCAGGTCTGCTATTGACTCAGAGTCGTCCAGGGCGTGTCTAATCAACTGTAATCAGAGTTTTCAAAGGAGACTTCAGTGTACACGTGTTGAACGTCTATCTTTCCCGGAAATTAATTCTCATAATTTTCCTATCCCTACTTTTCATACATAACAGGTAATATAATATATATAGTGTTTACCTGGGTTATTGTCAGGATATTATTTGTATTTATGATAATTAGTGTTGGTGCGCTGTAAAGTTCTTTTAAGATTCTGACAAGCATTGTCGGATTAATGAAACTGTGTTGAAGGAAAATTTTTTTTTTCAATAGTAGAGAAATTTTCCTGTTTGGTTTAACTCGGGCATAGTGTTATAAAGTGTCAAATGCAGAAATAAGAATAACAATTCTCCTATCTTGCCACGTGTTCTCTTGCTTCCTAACCGCCGGCACGTACTTAGAAGACTATGCTTTATGCCGAGAAAAGTTTACGGTTCCCTAGGATTCAAAGTGCTGTAAACATGCTTCAGTGTACGAAGCTACTATCCCATTTTATTGGGCCATTAAGTATTCTGATACTCTAAAGCTGAACGTTTATGATCGGTATGCAAAGAACTTAGGTGAGTGACAACTTGATCATCCAATCATAAAAGGATAAACTAGCTACGGTGTTATCTATCGGCGCCGATTGTTCGCCCAAGGAGGGAGGCAAGGGCGTGGGGGGCGGTCGCCCCTCCACTTTTCAGCGAGCAGGGGATTCGCCCTCCTGGGTTGATAAACAGTTGTTAATCACTACTTCAGTTTGTGATATGTATTTATAACTTACTGTAGAATTCTTGCCTCATTATTTTCAAAATATATCTTGTTTATAGGCCTTTAGGTAACCAAAAACAAAAATATTTCAGTTCTAATTATTTTATTTAAATACTAAAAACCTTATTCCCATATGAAATAAGTGTTTCGTACGTGCATAATCGCATGCACAAACATAATACAATGCACAGTATTAACACTTTAAAGACTTTGCCCTAGTGTAGATCAGGAAAAATTTGTAAATATCTCCACCTCTGAAGGCAAAAGTCGTGCAGGTATAGTTGCATTTTTTCCCTTACTTTTAATCGTTATTTTAAAAGAACACTTCAAACCATCAACAAATGTCGTGAACAAAATATTGAATTTTTGTATAGTTTAAAAATGAACGCGCTGGATTGTATATCATGCTGAGTAAGAAATTTGATTGAAGGCCGGTCGTCTAAATTTTCCATTGGCAGACAACCAGCCAAAAGTAACCCTTATCAAGTACAGTAAGGCTATCCGGTGTAGATTGGAACCCTATGGTAGCGGTAAAGACAGAGGCCATAATGACTTGAGAAGTGGTTATAGGTAGGGACAGGAAAATTTCGCCTTTTGAACTACCTTTAGGCTAGACTACACGGTATGTATATTTTCGAGCCTCAGCTGTCTGTTCATTGGCTGATGGCCCAGTGTGTAGCCAGTTTTATCTCAGACCAGGTGGAACAGGATTCGATGTGTGTTTCCTTGCAGGTCTGTTATTGGCTCAGAGTGCACCTGGGGTACCTAATAAACCGTGGTCCCATTGCAAACATGACAGTAACGTACGTGTGTTTGAATTCTAGCTTATCCTAAGATGAATTAGCGAAATTTTCTAGCCTTCAATTATAGGTGACTGGCTTCTATCTTGTCTTGAATGGACGTATATGTGTCCATAAAACAGAGAACGTAACAATACAGAGGTGAAACGGCCTGTTCTGCGGCGAACTCTAACCGCACACGGCAGCAAAATGGTGTCACTAGCCAAAAACCTGTCGGAACGCCGTTCACCAATTAGCGCCTGGTATCCTTCTTGCCACGAGGCCGCACACCCAATAAGGAATCTTTTACTGCGCGCCGTAGCCAATCAGACACAAGGCCTATTTCCAGAGGTTCGCGCAGCCAATCAAAGAATGGGTACACTCACATCAAAAGAACCACCACTCCATTTAATATCAGCGTATTTATTTACTCTGTGGTTTGAGACTTGCCGCTCATGTAAGTTTGAAGCCGACGCTTATGGTAAGGGGCACCTGTTTTTCTCGGAAAGATTCCGTTACTAGTCGTACTCCTAAACACTTTAACTGAGATCCACTTTCGTGATTGGATAATTTTACTTGTCACGCGTCTTAACAGTCTGCCTGCCATTCAAAGACATTCAACAGAGGAGTACCCTAATTCTGATTGTCCCATTCAGTCTTCTCACAAAGAAACGAGTCCAATAAGTGAAGTAAACTGCGTGTGTACACGCAGACTTTTGAAGTCTAGCCTGCGCGGAAACCTTTTCGCGGAAAACAGGTGGCCCTACCTATGGTGTTATTGAAGATATGCTGGCTCAAAAATTTTTTTCGCTATATTCCAGTGTCCCTACATATACTGGCAAGTCCAGTAGCGCCATCGCACTCCTCTTGAATGACCTTTTGACCACGTTTCTGCTGTGGGTTGTCCGAGCTGTCCGTGAGAATCCCGCTGCCGTGACTCTGATACGCCTTCTCTATAGATTGCGAGGAAAATTCACATCTGCTATTTACAGGGATGAACGTCAAAACAAAACAATTCTGTATAAACCACAGTGCCTAAAGGTGACGGAGGATTGAGCCAATCCAGAAATCAATAAACGATACCGAACAGAACATTAAGTTTTGACAGCATGCACTAACAGTCATAACGTTATTGTTACCTCTAAATTACTTTTTGCTCACGTCGGGAAAATGAATACCAACTCTGCAAAATAAAAATAATTTCTTAGTTACCCATTTTTACTACTGTGCCTGTGACGTGCGACAAGGACCAAAATATTCGGGCAATATAAATTTGAAAAGCGCAATTCTGGACACTGTGACTGTAGAAAGGCTATGTGTGTGTGTGTTAAGTTGTCCACAATAAACTGAGCACTTTTGAAAGCTCTGCTTAAGATCTAATTGTATGCACATTGTGTATTCTTCCATCATATGTACAATTAACATTGCCATGAGCCTTATCACTTTATTCGTGCCTCGATCACAGGAAACTGTGAATTTATTAGAAAAGGAAATATTTTAAAAATTTGCTAATTAGTTCACTTACATGCATTTAAAAACGAGAAAACTAGATAAACAGTTTCAGTACCCGCAAACATATACTTAACACTTTTAACATAAAGTTAAAACATGGAACAACTTTCCCTCCATCGTTTCCATAACTGGGCGCATGCCAGTCAGTGTACTCGTTAAAATATATGTAGTTAGGGACAGTTTACATTTTTCAAAGATCCATTTCAAAAGTGCTCACTTTACCGTGAACAGCCTTCATGTATATTTATCCGCACGCGATCTTCTTTATGAGTGTGCTTATCTCTTAACTCCCTCGGTGGCCATACCCGGGAAAGGTGTCCAAATCCACAATGAGATGCTAACCTCACGCGTGTTAGCTACAGCGCCACATCAATGTATGGTTTGAGGTATTTGGAGCAAATAATTTTGACAGATCTGTACTTAAGCTGGTACAACGCTTCCATTATTAATATCTGAAAATAATATTCATACATCAGATCTGTATAAACATTCACGGAACGCTTTGCCCACACCATAGTTTGAGAAACCAAATATATTGCTACATGGGACGCTTGTGGGGCGTATCTGAGTTCGTGAGGGATGGAGGTCTTAATAAAAATAAATAAACTAAATTTTATTTCTAATTTATTCACACAGCTATTATTTACAGCATTAAATTGTCTGTATCCACTATTATTCTTTTTATTTAACAGTGAGCGCAATATTTCAACTCTTTAACGTCCTTCTTAATGTCTCTGTTTGGTTACAGTCAGTTAACTCATACTCATCATTAACACGTGTTCAGTCCATCTGTTGCTACCATTTGCAATGTCTTTCACTCACGCATCTAGTCCAGTAGTCCAGCCTTGCAGCCGCACTCTTCACTGCTTGATACTCGCAGTCGCAGATTTCTCTTCCGCTGGTCACTTCTCTCGCTGCTCGTCTTCTATCGCTCGGAACTCAGCCACTCATTCACTCATCAACTACAACTCAACCCGTAGCTCGGAGGCCTGTCGCAATATTTATACCGTTCGCCCTGGCCATCTGGAAGGTTCAACACACCCCTAGTCGCGCTGAGAGAACGAGGTCAGTAATCCAGAACATTCTTCAGATAAACGCACAAATCAATACCACCAGAATCAGCAGCGTGCGCTGCAAAAAGGATTATCGTGTTGACTCACTAATTGTACCTGATGCGCAGCCACCGGCCTATCGCTCACCTGTTCATTGAAAACAATCCTTTGCCTTGCTGCCGCCGCTATCATATAGCAACTCTCGGTCCTCTTCACTTGATCGCGCGGGGTGGACCAACAACACATAACAATATTATTTTTAAAAGTATTTGTTTACACTAAATAATATTTTTTACTCAACTAATGTACTCTTGCACCAAACATCTGCTTTCGTTCCCATGAATCAAATAAAGCATTTAGAAATAATTTTTTGAGCCGAACATTTATTTAGGTGGATTTAGAACACACAACTATTTTGCAAGTACCTACGTTCAACTAATTGGTGAGGTTACCGTAAATGTTATACATATTTCTGTAGTCAAATTAATATTTTGTTTGGGGAAATAAGCATATTTGGTTAACTGTGACAGTCTTATGTGTATATTATTACATAATTTGTGGCGGCAACTAATTCAGTATTGTCTAGTACTGGCGTTTATTTGGTTGGCGGTTTGCCTTGGTTCTAATTTACAGCTCGAGGGTTAGTTTTTAATAAAAAAAACTAGTGTGTTTGATAGTGAATATATTGATGTTTAATAATGTTGCAAACAGTGCCAGTGAAACAAGTTCAACAAGAAACAAAACAGTAATTCGGTAAAACTTGAAAATATTTATACTCGTACATCTACTGTACTGAAATGATATATATCTGTGTGTGTAAACATTCCTCTTTCATTAGCAGTAACTTTACCTGAGGTCACTAAGGCTTAACGTTCGAACTCCAGAGTTATGGGTTCTAATTTAAGCGCCGCTTTTTTCTATAACAACAGAATCTATAAGAAACGTATAGCCGTACAAATCTGTAGTTGCCCAACCAAATTTTACCCGTATGGGGCGACCAAATAAGAACTAGAGAATAAAATGGTTGCGCCGAAAACAAATTTGTTTGATTCAACAAAACCTTTTTCTCAGTGAAGGAAGAAACTAGCTGCATTGGGTGCTTAATGTGCTTTAAGGTGCTTAATGTGTTAAAACCATTGAAAAGACAATTTTTTTAAAAACAATTTTGAGGATTATTTATGGTTTAGTGACATATTATTGGCAATTTAATCCAAAATGCCAAATAATATTTAAAATAATAATGATATTTCTAAAGAGTTATTAAGAGAATTTTAACTTAAAATCTCAATTCTTACAAGCATTGAAAACGAAATTTTTTTTCTGAAGTTTCTTGATGTCACAGGAATTGCATATTCCAATTTCTTTTAAATCTGATATTTTTACTTCAGATAAGGTTTACCTTCTTGCTATTTTACTTTAAA
The DNA here is from genome assembly GCA_002778355.1 of Clitarchus hookeri. Lineage (NCBI taxonomy): Eukaryota > Metazoa > Arthropoda > Insecta > Phasmatodea > Phasmatidae > Clitarchus > Clitarchus hookeri. Next base: position 161,666 of record NQII01000644.1, read on the forward strand.
TTCTATCTTGAATTTTTTTAATTGAATTACAAGCCATCCACATCGCAGATTTTCAAGAAAATGTTCTTTATGCTGTTCTGTTGACACGATCAATTTTGAGCTGTATCCCAACGTATTATTATTTTTTGTATAGTTTGAAACTTGTATTTTAAACATTAATGCATAAATTTATATTTAAAACTAAATACATACATTTATATTTAAACTTAAATACGTAACTTTGTATTAAAACATCAAGACAGCAAGGGGTTAATTTTGAAGTCCTATAAGCACTTCAATTTCTTCGATGAAAGCAATTTTCAGGTTATTATTTCATATTACAGCGGAAAAATATGTACTATGCTAAAAATGCAGATAATAATTTTTGACTCATAAGAGGCCTAAATTGAAATGACTACGCGAGGACTAGACTGAAATGAGTTGAGACATACTCTTAACAACGCAATCTTTTAGCGTCTGTGGCGTTGTGACAGAGTACTGAAGAATACAGAGGCGAAACAGCCGCTTATACCGTGATCTCCAGTTACACAGCCAGAAAAACCGTTGTCACTGGCCAGCAACATGTTGCAACGCCGCCGTTCGCCAGTCATCGCCTGATAACATTCTAGCCATCTGGAAGCCTGGCCAATAGGGAACCACTCGCAGTACGCGGTAGCAAATCAGACATAAGCGCCCGTTCCCAGAGTGTGCGAGTGAAGAGATTTGGGTGGCTCTTAACAGCGAGGTCTTCAGAGCCGATGGGGGTGATTGAGGCGAGTGTGAAGCAGCGCCGGAATGCCTAGGTGGGAGACGGGTAGTCTGATCACTACACCACCGTGGCCCCGCCTAGTAAGAAGTAGTTCTGATGCAAAATATTTTTTTAACTGAGTGCGCTCAAATGTGGTAGGCTGTCGCTTGGATGTAACTTTACAGCCTCATTATGAAGCTTTGTTTGCATGAGGTGGAGGAATATTCCTGAAAGCGGCATTTCAGCAGGGCTTCAGAAAAGTTGGAAGTAACCGTCAACGTACTACAGACAGTATGCTGGAGTGGAGAGATTTGCGTAGCTCAACATTGAGGTTATGAGAGCCGATGAGGGTGAAGAGAGGTGAGCATGGAGCAGCGCCGGAATGCAATGGCGGGGAAACGTGAGATCCCCGAGAAAACCCGCTGACTCAGCAGAATCGTCAGACACGATTCCCACCTGCGAAAATCTGGGATTGACCTGGCCGGGGATTGAACCCGGTTCACCTTGATGGGAGGCGAGCAGGCTAACCGCGGCCCCCGGTCCCAGAGCCTCGCACAGCCAATCAGAGAACGGGTACGTCAACATCAAATGAACCGCCACGCCATTTCGTCTCTGTACACTTATCTACTCTGGTACCACGCCCGTATATATTTTTTTTCCAGAGGTTGTTTTCGAAAGTGTCCAATTAACCGCGGAGCGAGCAGCGCCGCCACTGTGGACGGTAGAGGGAGCGAGGCAGTTCTGCAGCAATCAAGGCCGTGTTACTTCCTCCCTCTCCCCCTTCACTACATCCACCGCACGGTGGGGTCAGGTGCGCATTGTGCGAGCTGCCCAGGTTGCGGGTAATATCCGTCACTCGGAGACCCTGGGCTTGTTCGCTGCCGTAATAACGTGCCCCAGCACCGCGACACGGCGCGCGCTCCGCGGTTTGTTGGCTTTATTACGATCCCGCAATTACTTCGCCCTCGTCTCCGCCCCTGCTCGAGCCAGTCCACGAGCCAACCCCTGGACGTGGCAGTAGTTCTCAGACTCCCCCCAGCTGCTGCCGTGCAAACATCTGTTGTGCGTTTGCCTGCCTGCCCAG
>NQII01000644.1:180433-258765 GCA_002778355.1 Clitarchus hookeri
GTAGTAAATGAAACGTTAGTGCGGGGCTGGAGGAATTTTTTTCACTTATAAGTCGCACCCCAAGTTTTCAATAAATTTTTTTAAATAAAATGTGTGACTTATATGTGATAAAATACGGTACCATTTATCACAGTAAAATCTTTAACCTGAATGCTACTTCCAAAAGTTTATTATGTAAAATTTAACTTTTTCCTTACACCAAATATGTAAATAAATCTTAATACAATAAGTAAACTTTAATTAAATTATATAATAAACAGTTCCGATATATACTTCAATCTATCTTGTTGTATGTATCACAATATTTTGCTAAATTGATTAGCATTTGTTTTAGACATTTGGAGAATTTTATTGAAGTATATGGCAGTTAAGATTACATGGCATTGTTTCTCTTCAAAAATAAATGTTGGTAGTTCCCACATGGACACTGTTAATAAAATATTTGACAGTTCCCATATGGCACTGTTTGTTTACAAAATATTTGAGAGTACCCACATGGCACTGTTTTTGTTTGCAAAACGTTTGACAGGTGTCACATGGCAATGTTTTGATTACATACTGCGGAAGGATACATAATCGGGTCCCTGAAAGTAGATCTTTAGCAGGGCTTCAGAAAATCTTGAAGTTACCGTGAATACATTATACGTATCTTGTTATTACAGAGTTTGGCAGGATTTACAATAGCCCGTCCGCTATCCACCGTCCGTCATACATTCGTCCGTCTCCCAGCCGAGCGATTTACAACCAAACTTCGTACGTCCTTCGTAAGTTCATTTGCTGCAAACTAATAAAAACAAACATTTTTACAAATAGAAAAAAATTGTCTATAAAAATTCAAATTTTTTGGCTGTATTGTGTTTTTAAGTACCCAAAACGCATACACTCGTACGTAACGGAAATTGATCTAAGTAAAAAAAATGGAATAACATATAAAGCATGATTTTATAACTTTTACTGTTGTTCAAAAGGTGCTCGTGTTTTCAAACGTAATTATCAATTAATCTTCAGGAAAAATGTGACTTCATTTAATTTTACAGGCACAGAATCCAACGTATGAAAACAAAAGACAGCCAAAACAAAACACTGCACACACTACACAGCCTTGTAAAGAACTCGAGATGAACGAGTAACAAAACGTGCAAGATTAGAAGGCTGTAATCTCATCCGTTCGCCCGTCAAAAGTTAAAGCTTGCCAAGGTTTTGACGGACGGACGGGTAGAATTAATGGCCACCTCTGATTGGCTGTTGGTCATGTGACCTACGGACGGATGACGGACGGACGCGACGGGTGGTTGGAAATCCTGCGTTATGCGCTGCAATGGTCGACATTGTGTGTTGTTCACCAGGACAAGGCGACACAACAGTTTACGCTTATTTTCGGCACGAATGTCGCTTCGCCCTCATCAGCTATCAAGACCTCATCATTTCACTGCGGTACTGCGCATACGAGTTTACAGAATCTACGATGGAAAATATGACTTGTTCTGTTCGTCAAATTAAGTACGAAATTATTGCTACTCTCATAATAGTTTGATAGTTGATATTCTCGTGGTGCAATTACCAGTTTTGCAAGTTTAAACATGGAGCTAATTTGGGTATAAATTATAGTTATGGAGCTGCAAAATTCACGATATTATTTGTCATCACGCCGGACTTCACAATCCTGTAAAGTGTCGACCGGTGTCGTCAGTTCATTGGCTGCTGTCTGGGTGTGAAGCCGTCCCCATCCTGATAAGACTACACGTGATTCGTGAACACCATTATGAAGTGTGTGTTTATTGGCGAAATGTTTTTCAGGCCGTGACAAATGAAGTATGATCCAATGAAAACGTATTGCAAACTTACACGTGCTTATGGCAAAAAAGTAACGCGAATTTTGCAGGTCCCTAATGATAGTGTGTCATTCAAAATAAGATAATTTTTCGCGCTTTGCCTGCCTTTTGGAAAATTTACAACACTTGGTTTATGAAACGTACGAATTTGGTCATGTAACTCCAGATTTGAAGTCTACAGCACTGCGTGTTAAATTTCACCATTAATTTCACACAGTAACATTTTACGAAATTTTCTCCAGTATACTTGTAACTTAACAGAAATTAAATTGGCAGCTAGTTCCCAAAGAATTCTTAGTTAAAAAACTGTATTTACTGTGCACGGATTTGTGAAATTCAAGAGTTAAATTGCCTGCAGGCCTCATTCTTGTGCATACATGACGCCAGGAGTTTGTGAACGGGTTTTCACGGTGACCAGAATCCTGTTTTCCCCCTTCAGGAAATGAGCCTCGATTCTTTACATAATTGTAACCTAGTCAGACAAATCCAGATCGTGTGTGATCAGCACCTATTATGTGAACCAGCTACTTTTTCCGAGCCATATGGATAGGTATACAGAGAAAAATGTCGACATTTGCTGATAGGTGGGGGAGAAATACGTGTCGTAGAGCTTGCCTCCTTTTCCCATTCCCCTAAATGCTCTAGATGAAACTTCGACATTGTTACGTATGATGTACAACTATCATTTTTTAGTTGCGATATTTAGGGGGGGGGGAGAGAAAGAGAAAAAGAGAGAAAGAGAGAGAGAGAAAGATAGAGAAGAAAAAAGAGAGAAAGAGAGAGAGGAAAAAGAGAGAAAGAGAGATAGAGAGGAAAAAGAGAGAAAACATAAAATGTGCGTATGCACGATTCGAAAACATCTACCTTCAAGTATATTAGCTGTGTTCTTATCGCTGTCCTTATTGATCAAAAAAGAGAGAGAAAAGAAGAGAGAAAAAAGAGAGAGAAGGACATCTCCAGCAGTCGCCAAGCATTCAGTGTTCGTGCCAGTTGCATTTACTTTATTATTGCGGAGATTTTTCTTTCGCTATACAAAATCGTCTTTAATGACGCACATCGTTCTTCGGGATAGTTCAGTGTGATCAGAATACTCTTTTTATTATAAAATATCAGCATTTAATAGTTTTACAGCACACGGTAAACCTGTTTCCAAGCAACGTGTTTCCTACCGGCAACATACAATGAAATAACGTAAGAAATATTTGAAGCACGCAGTGTAACGTCAAATAGGGCCCCCAAAAATAGTTTTTCCCTATGCCTCCAAAATCCCCCGAGCGGCTCTGCCCACCTCTGTACGGTATCATGGCGAACGACCTAAACAGTTATATTTCAGGAGACTTTCTGGTATTAAAAAACCGCATGTAAAAGGGTTAGGTAATTTTTTTCCGGGCCTCCCTTCCAAAATATTTGTTTGTTTATTAGTTAAATTTTAATTTTTTAAGTTTAGTGAAACGGTTAGAAATTGCGAGTCATGTCTAACTCAGTGACAACTTTGGCATGACGTTTCTTTCCAATCAAGTAATTCTGGGTTTAAGCCAGTCAAATTAAATCTATTAACAATGGTATGGAAAACATGTGACGACCCCACATATTTGTCTCTTAAAGTTCACCCAATGTCGACTTGTGTATGTTCTCGCGAAGAACTCCTTCGTAATTAAGGACATTAAAACTAGTGTTTACGCTGTAGACTGCCATCTATAGTCTGTTCACAGTTAATCGAGCACTTCTGAAATCAACCTTTGAAAAATGCCACTGCCTCTACTTGCGTGTATCATAACGGGCACACTGACCAGCGTGCACCCAGTACAGTTGGTAACGATGCGACGCGACGGAGGAAAAGTAGTTCCATGCGATTGACGTCAAATTAAAAGAGTTAGGTAAATATTTGTGAATACTAGAATTATTTCTTGCGATTACTGATCTTTTAACATATATACGTGTCAGAAATAGCAGACTTGTGAAGTATTTACTTTTCTAATAATTTCAAATTTTCACTTGACCGACGTTTGAACAAAATGAGCATGCCCACGGCATCTGTTATATTTACGTATGGTGGAAGAATACACAACGTGCATACAAGTAGATCGTAAACCCTATATTTGGCACACTATATCATGAGATACAAAGGTCATACGCAAATTTTTACTTACAAATTAAAAGTCTTTACTGCCAGGCCTCACGGTAGCCGAATGGCTGAAGGCATCGTTATCGATCTGAAAAGCTTGAACTGTGATTTCGATGAGGTTCGGGTTCGACTCTGTGTCATTCTCTACAGGACTTGTAACAAAAATAATATAGCCTGTATTCGTGCAGTGCTTCTGGTAGACAAACCTTATAGTAAAAAAAAAAAAAAATATGTGAGTGATAGCACGCTTCTGGTAGACGATTTTGATACCAAAATTTACCACTGGCACATATTCTGTGGGGGAAAAAAATCGTCTCGCCAAAGAAACTAAAAACCGCCGGATGAATGTGTTTGAGACCTTTATACATAAGGTGGAAACTCGTAACTCTTACGGCTCGTCTATCAGTAGTAAGGGGTTAAGTTAAAGTAGAACTTTCAAAAGTGCCTAGTTTACCATGGACAGTCTATACGCAACGTAGCTGTTCGCTGAAAGGAGACACAGACGGAGAGTGGGTGAAATAAAAATTTCACACTGGGAAAACTTTTACCTTCAAGTTCTTGGCGTCGCGTCGCGAGAAAAAAAAAAGCCAGGGCTTGTGTTTTCATCCTCCGCGCCGGTGCGTACTGAGTCCTTCCAGACGCCGAGGTGCGCGTTCTGGCGCGACGTAGTTAAACGTCGCCTCCCCCCCCCCCNACCACCCTTCCAGGCTAACGACCCCACTTCCCCCTACCCGACACACGGCAACAACATCGAACACTTTGCAGGAGAGACAGAAACTGGAGAAAAATAAAACAGCGCCTCCCAAAAACAAGCTTTCTGAACGGAGAGAAGACAACTTTATTCTGCTGGAGCTGCTCAGGGGAATGTTGTATATCCACCAGAGCAGGAGTTCTTGGACTTTGTGATTTCGAGGACCTCTCTGATATGATGCACATTTTGTCGGGCCCCCTAACCGTTTCCTTAATACAAACTAAAGAGAGGAGGGAAGAGATTTGGACGGCTCTTAAACCTCGAGGTGTTGAGAGCCGATGAGGATGAAACGAGGTGAGCAAGGAGCGTCGCCGGAATGCAAGGGCGGGGGGAACGGGAAGATCCCCAGGAAAATCCGCTGACCAGCGGCATCATCCGGCACGTTTCCCACATGCGAGAAGCCGGGAATGCAACCTTGTTCACCTTGGTGGGAGGCGAGTAGTCTAGTCGTTACACCACCGCGACCCCAATTACAAGCTAGGAAAATATTTCCGCGTATAAAAACTATTTATTTTTCACTATACATGTTGTTAAAATCTCAAATTTGATTCAAAAAGTGTAAAGAAACCGCGAATCGACTATAAGGTTTTTGATTGGGCCACTCGTTTCCCGATACGCCATGCAGGTGAACCTGTAAGGCTGATTGGTAAACGCCGCTGCGATATTTTGCTTATCAGTCACGCCATTTTGCTGGCGAGTGCGTTTGGAGTCAGTGGTTGAATGAGCTGCTCCACTTCTGTATTCTCAACTATTCTGTCATTCAGTTATCGCTGCTGTAGGCTGTTCACGGTAAACTGAGCACTTTTGAAAGCCCTGCTCAAGATCGTCTTGTATGCACAATGTGTATTCTTCCGCCGTATGTTAAATTAACATTGCCATGCGCCTTATCATTTTATTCATCCGTCGGTCAAGTGGAATTATAAGAAATTATTAGAAAAGTATATATTGTATACGAATTTTTTTCATTTGTATACTTATATGCATTAACAAAACAGAAAGCAAAATAAATAATTTCAGTATATGCAAATGTTTTCCCAACACATTTAATCCAAAGTTAAAACATTGAACTATTTTCCCTCCGTCGTTACCAACTTTACTGGGCGCTTGACAGTTAGTGTGGTCGTTAAAATATATGCAGGTAGGGACGGTGACATTTTTCAAAGGTTGATAACCTATACTCACACGTCGATCTGTGAAATAGTCAGGAACACAGATGTGTTGTTAATATGCCCTTTCGTTATTGTATGTGAACGAAACCCACAGAAACGAAGCTAAGAGGATATGCAACATAAATAAATGCGAAACACGATAATTGAAGTTTACGAGTCATTTTGGAGGCGAAAATAAAAAAAAGGCGCAAACCCTACATTACAGTTTCTGCCAACTTCTTGAACAAAAATGTTGCCAGTGTTTGGTATTCCCTTAGCACAATATCCTCTACCACATCTGATAGTACAAAATTTCTGCGTTAGAAATAACTCATTTAAAACGCACCACAATAACATAATATTTGCTCGCGAAGTTGGCAAACACAGTAATTTAGGGTCGCCTTTTTTTTTCTTTCTGTATCTACCTCCATGAACCTGTAAACTTAGATTATCGTATTTATTATCGACTTTCGTCACACGCCCTCTTAAATGAATTCATTAGCCACAAATTTAAAGTCGTGCTTACAATCTGGCGTTACGATGTCTGGAACTACTTCTCCCACATTGCTACCAACTTAAGTAAGAGCATACCAATCAGTGTGTCAGGCCCTATTTCTAAAGTCAGCAGTGCCCTGGGTACGTCATGAGCAAGCTTCCCCTCCCCCACGTACATAATTCCTATCTACCAGCCTTCGCTCTCACTTATATTATGAATATCACTTGCAACTACAAATCAGGGACGTGTCTAGCAGTTTTACTTTATTACATTTATATTCAGGATTCTATTTTAAACTTTTTATTTTTTGTAATTTTTCCTTGCTCAGGGGGCCGCGGTGGTGCAGTGGTTAGACTAATCGCCTTCCACTGAGGCGAATCGGGCTCAATTCCAAACAAGGTTTCCCCCTGATTATCGCATGTGGGAATCGTGCCGGACGATGCCGCTGGTCAGTGGGTTTTCTCGGGATCTCCCGTTTCCCCCGCCCTTGCTGCATTCCGGCGCTGCTCCATGATCACCTCTTGGGCTCTCAAGAACTCTATGTTGAGAGCCACACAAATCTCTTCACTTACTCAGTTACTCTACGACAGCGACCATGAACTCACATTTTTGACGCTGTAATTCCTCGACTGTATATTTACGCAGTTTTCTTCCTTGGAAAAAATCTCCCCTCCCTTCCATCACTTCCATTTGTTTCCCCTCATCATACTTTACTGCACCACCAACCCTTCTCTGCTGCTACAATCCTTGTATATTGCCTGCCGGTCGAGGGGCGCGCGTCAGTCTTATCGGGAACTGGGCAGGGCTGCCAACCGCCACGACTGATGTTCCAGCGCGCCACTGAATTTCCCTGCAGCCGTTCTCCCTCCCTTCGCCACTCAGCCCAACTTCGGAGGGTCCTCGTAATATGGCGATGCGAACATAAATATTCACGGACGCAGAGAATTTCTGGAGGAAGTAAAAAAATACATAACAGAGAAATTTACGCAAGTTAGCGTTTTACGCGCCTCTTTTAGCCGCGCGAATATAAAAGATAAGGAACAAAAAAGAAGAAGCCTTTGTTGTATTATTTTTATATTTTATCTGTTCCTTAAGCGCGCATTTTTATTCGCGGAATTATTTATTCGAGACTTTGGGAGCGGAAGGATATTTCTGGTGAATTTTGTAAAAAGTTTCTCTCCGTAATGTCGCCGTGTAAAACTTTCTGCTGAAAACTTCCCTTTTTTTTTTCTCTGGAAGGAAATATTCCTCCGTGTTAATTAAAATAAAATTTTCCCTCCTGTTTCTTAGGAAAGGATGGTGCAGGGAAGATTTGCACACAAAGGCCTGTATAGAAATTTCTCGACGTGTTAAATCGCACGTAGATACATAAATTTTACTGGCGCAAAATTAAGTAGATAACACAAACTGATTTTCTAAAATGCGTATATGCAGTCGACGAGTTGGGTTTTTGAGTCGAAGGGATCTGGTAAAATGCCTTCTTTGAAGACTCGCAAAAGAATATGAAAGTTTTTGCTTTTAAACACACTACGTCTCTTATACTGGACTCCTTATAATCTGAACAATGCTAAGACGAGAAAACATTACTATGTCACAGAAACTATAAGATGTAAGAAACCTAATATTTCTCTGGAGGGAGAATTGTAACCCAAGTCGCTGTACTACACAACTGTTTCTACATTCCTTCTTAGCTTCAAATACACTCAGGAAAATTCAAATCAACTTCCTTCACGATGCAATCGATAAAAACACTGGTGATATATAATTATAGCAAGGGGTATTTTCAGGCTTAACGTAAGTACTTCGGGTAGGCTTGGCTATGGTAATCAGTGCCACATATTTTTTCCGTAAAAATATGCAAAAGTGCAGGTAAAATATTAATCAGAAATATTTGAAAAATTACATACAGTTTATTCGATATCGAAATGTCTGTAAATTTAAGAGACCTTGCACTGAAGTTACAGAATTAAATATTATATGAGTATCTTCACTTAGCTCCTGTGAGGGAAAAAAGAAACTAAAAGCATAAAAACATTTTTAAAAAAACAAGTAATTTGTATCACTATGGCAAACTTGTGCTTTAAAAATAAACTTGTGGAAATTCTTAATTTCTGTAATTTGACCACAGTTCGGAGTCGCTCTATTTGTACAAATGCAAGACTGCTGGAGGCAATAATCTTCCGTGGAAAAGAAATTCAAAACTAAATAAATGTTTTAATGTTTAAGCATTATTTACTGTCAGCGTTGGAATGAAAATCGGCAATGACAGTCTCACATGAGGCGCGGATATTTAGTGCCCGCGTTAGTGAGATGGAAATTGGTTAACTAAGAATTTCTGAAATCAACCTCTGAAAAAGATCCCTGTCCATTTGCGTACTTATTTTAACCCATTCTTACTGAGTGTACACCACTGCGTACATTACGCACGTGTGGGTAATTTTTTATCTTTACTGCACACTTCGAAGCTCAATGACCGATTATCTTACCTGTGGGTAAATCATTCGCAAACCGTCACACTGTTCTGGGTCAAAATTTGTTCATATTACTGTAGGTGATCATAGAGCCTACAGCTTGTGACAACGAAAAAAGTGTTCTGTCGACTTAATACAACACGCATAATTTTTTTTTAAAACACCTGGAACTGAAAATTAACCCCTTTGCGTATTATCTCGAGTATACTCGTTCACTTATGTTATGTTGCAGCATAGGTAAAATTATGGCCGGTGTTGTGAAAGTCCAGAAGCTAGCATGAATACAGGCAGCGTCTTTCCCTGGGCAATGCTGTTGGTTGCCGCTAACACACAAACTATTTCATGATTAGTTGCTTCTTGTACCATTGATCTACTGAATCCCATTCGTAGCTACCAAATTGCCAATTAATATTAGAAATTTTTAAGTATATTTTACACCATAAATTTTCTTTTTTGCAACATCTGAAATGAAAAATTAATGTGTCCGTTAAGTGGTTAAAGTGGGTCTGAAAGGGTTAACGTGCACGCTGATTGTAGAGCTTGCAGTTAAGTTGGCAGCGATGTAACAAACATAGTCTACGTGTTTATATTTTGATAAGTTGATTTAAATAGTGTTTTTATTTGACTAAATTCAAAAAATTTAATTTTTTTTTTTTGTTGTATATACACAAAAGAAAGAACTGGGTTATGGCGAAATATTTGCGTTCTTAACATTTCTATAGTCCATAGTCTCGCTTTTATCAACGCACGTATAAAGAGAACTGACTCATGACAATGATAATTTTTACACACGACGAATGGATGCAAAATGAGCATCTAAGTAGATCTTGGGTAGAGCTTTCAAAAGTGCGCAATTATTGGCGAACAACTGGTACTTACTCTCAATGATGTACAGGACTCGCAGCAATTCTTATTGCAGTTTATGAAGCCAGTATTATTTTATTCCTTTTGTTTTTTAAACCCGCGTGGCAGCCTGCAAAAAAAATGCCACTTGTTACATCTCAGCAGTTACAAGTCAGAAAATAACCAAAAAAGTTAGTAAGTAAAATTTAAAAAAAATTTTGGAAGCCATTTATTATCTGTCGTTGCTGAAAATTCCAATACGCCTTCTTAAAAACTATAAATAAGATCTGTTCAATCTAAATTGTGAAGTAATTAATTCCATTTAACCCTTGCCATATGGTATAATTTTATTTACTACAGCGTATCTCTTTTAAACACGCCTGCAGTTGCCAAATTGCATGAATATAATTTATAGAACGTTGAAAAATGTTCTGATGTTATGCGATGCCCATTGCTGAAATATGTAAAAAAATTTCCCCTTAAAGGATTTAAAAATATATATATAAAAAAGATTATGATAGTTTAACCTTTTTTTAAGACGGCGCATATTTACGGGCGTTCAAGGCACGTTAGAAGGGAATCACCTTTTTACACCCCTGCACAAACACAATCTTTCTTGGTTTCTGTTTTTCTAATTACCACCGTGTTATTAGCGCACACCACGCCAGACACACCCACTGGACTAGACAACGTTCGTTACTGGCCGGATTTCAGCCAATCGGGTGCCGAATTGATTTTGTCCCAATATCATCTCCATTCGTATGTAAGAGGATATACAATTCATCGTGTTCAGTTAAATAAATTTACAGAAGCAATTTTTTTAAATTAGGTAACGGTATTGTTTCTTGTTTCCAGTGTTCTTGTAGAATCCTGATAAACACTGGCAAAACAATAAAAGTGCGCCCGTGCGACTTTTGTCTTGTAGTGGTCGAAAAATTGGCACAGGATTTGTTGTCCTGGTTACGCATGGGCCACAGAGTAACTACAAATACAGAGGTAACACAGCCACTTATTCTGCGAACTACAAGCGCACACAGCGTCGCTGACCAGCAACATGTCGGGAAGCCGTTCGCCAATCAGCGTCTTGGTAACTTTCTTGCCAGCCGGCAGCCCAGCCAATAGGGAACCATTCGCAGCACACAGTAGCCAATCGGACACAAGGCTCGTGCCCAGAGCTTCGCACAACCAATCAGCGAATGGGTACGCAGACATCACAACAATCGTCACGCCATTTAGTTTGTATGTATTTATCTAATCTGTGGTCGGGGATATCCCCAAAGTGCTGAATATACAAAGTAAAAAACTCCTTTTAGAAACTAGTTACCAAATATTGTATTGTAACTCAAGTATTACTTATTTAGAACCCATTATTTTTTAAAACCTGCAATGTTGTTGATGTAGCTCAGTGTTTATAATAAATTCCTAGTCTCCAACATTTGCTTGTTAAATTTCAAAAATAGTTTTACACATCCCACGTAAAGTTTTGTGAAATTTAATGTAACGTATTTGTAGTGGGAGCCAGGTTGGCTAAGCGGTTAGCCTGCTCGCCTCCCACCAAGGCGAACCGGGTTCAATCCCCGGCCGGGTCACTCCCGGATTTTCGCAAGTGGGAATCGTGCCGGACGATGCCGCTGGTCGGCGGGTTTTCCCGGGTATCTCCCGTTTCCCCCGCCCATGCATTTCGGCGTTGCTCCAATCTTCCCTCATTTTAAACCTCATCGGCTCTGAAGACCTCGTTGTTAAGAGCTGCCCAAAAGTCTCAACTCAACGTATTTGTAGTGTTACAAATATATCCAAAGCTAGCGATATCTCGCGAAAAAAAAATACGAGTACAGGGTAGACTTCAATACTATAAGCACCCAACAGCAGTTTAGCTATTGCCATTGGTTGCTGTCTGCTTGAGAAGGCGTTTTCATATTTTCCGGTGCCACTCAGAATTTGGTAACATCCGCACGACTCTTAAGCGATTCGTGTTCAGACAGTTAACACGTGTCGAAAAGTAATTCAGCCAATCAAGATAGGTAAACGACGCTACAGTGTTTGAAGTATAACTTGTCTTGAAATCCTTTCGCGAAATTTCACAACCCCTAAATATGTCTTGGGCAATTAAGTTTCCAAAAACGACCTTGTACTAATATGACAAAATAAAACACAGTGTACGGGGGAAAATACTTGGTGTTTGTGTAATTTTTTTTGTTTTCTCTCTGTAACAGTGCGGTCAGGAGAGGGTTAAACACGTGTCACTCGGATGACATATGGACAGGGTTCCCAAGTGACAGGTGTGTCGGTGGCCCTCGCCTTTCTTCCTCGCTATCGTCGTCAGTTCTCGCCCGCCTGCGTGGGGCGATTTGCGGGCGTGTAATCCCGGCCAGCGGCGGGTGCCGAGTGCTGTTATCCACACAGAGTTGTTGTTGCTGGAGATAACAATAAGTGCCCCCCCTCCCCCGACCCGCAGCAGGTGTGTCATCCCTACACTAGCCAGGAGCACGGCTATGTTTTAATTATCGCAACCCTGGTCCGGCCAACCCTCCCTCCCTCCGCCAGCCGCTCAATATCTCCCACCGGTTGTGTCTCTCACACAGACTGCTTAAGCCTGTTCAACTCCCCAGATTATTATTTTTTCTGAATTTTCAACCCTTTAAATCAAAAATATATATATATTATTTTAGGCGTTGCAACAAACAAATTGTTTCGTTCGGAACTGTGCTGATATCCAGACGACGCTTTGTCTTACATCGGGACCAATATAAAACTATATGCGCTTAATGTTACTGGCAGCAGTGGTTTATGAGGCTACGGAACATAGTCTCAGCAGCAAATGATGTCTCCCACACGTAGGTAACCTTTCTCATTGGACAGTATGCTGTGTACAGTGCAGACCATTCAATTCGCTTCATATGCAACGTCCCAGATAGAGGACACTGTGACTGAAAGGGCTAATCCTTTCATTCTTGCATTTATGTAGAATTTCAGGTGTTGAAAATAAGAATTTGTTTGATGTGTGCTGTACTTGAGACTTTAAAGAACTTGTTTCTTTATCACAACCAATTAGCGTCAGGCTTTTTGTTCGGTGATATGTGATATATACTAAGCATAATGTACTGCAGTAGTTCGGTTTGCTCATCAGTTTCCCGCAGCCTCACAGAGTACAGTACTCGTCGAATATTAGCTTTCTGTGTGGCATGTAGACAATTGTCTACAATGGGCAGGAAAGGGAGAAGATATTTTGCTGTGTTGCGTTGCAATATCAATAACTACTTAATAAAATGCCAAATCAGTTTATAAATAACGCTTGCATACTTTTTTTTAGTATAATTATCAACATTTTAATCTTAAGATTTGTGCCAGACAGATTTAAAAAAGTTATACGAGCACAATGTTTGATTTCTGCTAAAGTGTTTTTCTTTTGAAAATTTAGGAACGCCACAAAAAAATTTCTTTGAAGTGTGGCGTTTTGTTTGCCTGCAATTGGGGTTTAATTTGTGGCTATTTTGAATTTCAATTTTAATGTAAAACTTAAAAAAAAAAAAAAAAAAAAAAAAAAAANGAACTACTAAAAGAAATCCCATGAAAATGTTTCATCTTATTCTAACGACATAAAAAAAATTGAACTGTAGCCAAACGTAATAATTATGTAAAAAAAAATTAATTCGTATGCCAATACTTACAAATTATGAATCGCTGTGTTTTCCGTCATTAATTTTTGTAAAGTATATTTTTCATATTTTCGATACTTTTATCAATGTACTAATTGATGTAATAAAACAGGATTATAAAATATCCTAAAAATATCGAAACTCATTTTTGTCACTTGAACACCCTTAAGGGCCCCGCCTGCCTGGCGCTCTAACTGCGCTGCAGTATGTTTGAAATCCTGTTTTTTTTAACGAAACTATCAAACGTGGCCCCAGTATGTTTACCTACGAAATGACATCATACCTCAGACGAGGACGGAATGGTACTTTAAAGTTACTTCGCATGCTGTAAATATTATTTTGGAGCCCTCTAATGTAGTTAAAAACGCCGTATCTTATAACATATGAGCTGGGCCACAAGCCTAACTGTGATAGGAGCTTGTGTTGAACTCCACTACAGACTTTTCATCAATAAAATTATAGGGTCACCGCTGAACGTCCTATAAGGTACACGCAACACTATGAGAACACTTCACGAAATTTCAAGACCGTGCGCGTAGTGGCCATGGAGCTCTTTTAGCGCGTACCAATATAACCCTTATAGCTAGAGACCTGCAAATTTCGCGTTTTTATTTGGCACCCCGCTAGGCTTCACAGTCCTGTATATAATCGAGCCGGCGTCATTTGGTAATTTGCCGCTTTCTAGGTGTGAAGCCATTCGCCTTTTGACGGAAATGCATACGTTTGGTGCACTCGAACATGAAATGTTAATTTATTGACGCAATGTTACATAGGGCGTGTCAAATAAAATACGGGCCTATGACAAATGTAACGCAAAGGCGTTCAAAGTGTTACATGTCACCAAAGAATAACGCGAAATTAAAGGTATCTACTTATATCTCCCGCACTTCTCGACAAAAAAAAAAGAGAGAAACGACGCAGGTAGGCGGGGTCCTTAAGGTGGCCACCTGGTTGAAGGAATTTTGCACGTCTGAGGTCTAAAAGTGTGGGAGCGCTAGAGGGCGATCAATATATGCGCACCAACTCTCTCATCGCCTCTACGCGCAAAGCACTCATCTGGCGTGCAGTCCCGCCACCTATAACGCGCCTCTATGAGACTTTCAGTGGAGACCCTACAATTTTTACTTAATAATAATAATAAAGGTTTGATGCAAGTCCCTATACCTTTTTCAATGTTTTCTACCGCAATGTTCATACCTAAAAATGACCGTGAAAACATCCGTTTGAGCCATTTTCACTATCACGAAACCATCCATGCTTTAGAGAGAAATGGAAGAACAGAAAAACGTATACAGACGCGGAACGTTTGTTAGATGCTATTCGTAAGCAGACCTCGCTCAGACACGTTGAACGGTTTTTTAATAAAACGTTTTCTGCTGGAGCCCTGCACGCCGTTCGGCGGCCTAACCAGGCGGCCAACTTAAGAATACAGAGGTAAAATGGCGGGGTGTAGTGTGAACTCCAACCACAGACGTAAGCAACACCGGCCAGCAATGTAGCAGAACATCTCTCGCCAATAAGTATGGACTGGAAAATTTCACGACCTAATTTTAGGACAAGATAGAACTCAAAACACATATATTTCTGCCATGTTTGTAGACCTGCAAAATTCCGTTATTATTTAGTAACATGCGCTATACGTGACTGCCCGATACCGTTGCGAGTTTAATTCGTGATTTCATGAGCTACTGGCAACTATAGACTGTTAACGGTAAAATGAGCACTTTTGAGGCCCTAGTTATTTTTTTCCTTTGAGCTATATTTTATGATTTAACTACCGTTTAAAGCAAATATTGCTATGTAAGTAATAAACACATTGTGTATATTCCACCGCGCTCGGTACTTAACGTCTAAGACTAAGATAAATAATATATTTTGACTATTATTCGAATGAAGAGGGCTTTCAAAAGTGCTCACTTTACCGTGAACAGCCTATACACGATGTAATTTATCTTCGTGACTGCTTCACTGGAGATTGATTGTTCAATAACTGAGCCTTTGCTATTGGCTGAAAGCGTCCTTGGGACAATTCACACAGGTTCTCGTCCAATGGCAGAAGGCACGGGAGCACACGCCATCTTGGAGTTCAGTCTGTAGCCAAAGAATAATGCGAATTTTGCAGGTCTCGATGTGTTTGCAATTGGGTCACAGTTTATTAGGCACGTTCAGCTGAACTCTTTGCCAATAACAAATTTGCAAGGAAATAAAATTCATAAAAACGACCAGTTATCATGATCAGTAATGGTCCAACTCTAACTACTATGGCATAAATGTTTAAATGAACGACTTCAAGTGAGTAGGTACATAATGTCAAGCAATTACTTACTTGAGACGGGAATGTAAAGCATTTGTAATTTTCGCACAAGATATCCAATAGGAAAGTTAAGCTTTATATTGTATTTATTATTTTCGAATTGATTAAGAGTAAAACGTCAAACTATTTATTAAAGAGTTTAAATAGGGTCTGTATCGATAAAAATACAATCAGTGAAAAATAAACGATCGCAGGAGTATCCTTGAATTTAAATACATTGGTGAAATACCCGTGATTATTGTTCCTGGGGGACGAGGATGAAAATAAATGCAAATGATAAAGATGTAAGGCGGCGTCAAAAGGCAATCTACACCAGCCAGCCCGGGTGAAAAATTAGCTTTCGGCCACTCATGTGTGAAATATTTATACAGAAAAGAACAAAGAAACACGGGGAAGGAAGATAAATATTATTTCAATATCATCAAAATGTTATCACAAATCAAATGTACTCACGCCTGATACGCAGAACGCATTTACATTTTATGATTACAGAGCATACAGCTTTCTCTTCGCACAACTTGCGCCATCCAACGTTATGCAATTGGTTACTATTGGAAAACCACAATTAAAGCAATGTTATCACAGAAACAAGAAACTCGAAGTGCGGCAGTCTCTATTAAATGGCTGGAATGTTTCCAGTACAAGACTTGGGAGCCTCGACCCTAGTCAGCATGCCGGCATTTCACCAAGGTAATTGGGGGGTTCGGTCCCTAGGGGGTTCTTTAAAGACTTTTGTAGGTGGGAAATGTGCCGGACAATACCGACGGCCATCGGATTTTCTCGAGGGATTTCCTTTTTCCCCTACCGATGTATTTCACTATAGATCCACTGTAGTGCTTCTTTCAAAGACACAATTCAGGGGACAGTGGATTCCTACGGAACACCACTTCACTGTTTATCAATAGGTGGATGATCACGCATGCTGGGTTGTGGCCAAATATGGTTCACGCTATTAATATGAAATTGAGATAGATACGTGATGTAATATAACAGCGCCACAGTGACAAACTTGAGCAGTTACCCTAGCAGTTTCCAACTAAGAAGACATGAATGTCAAACGACAAACAGGTCACACCTGCTAATCTGAGACAATAGTCCAATTTCCAATATGAGTTTGTTTTGGTATGACCATAAATAAGGCACAGGGTCAAACACCTAATGTGGCTGGAGTGGATTTGAGTGGAGCATATTTTTCGCACGGACAACTATAAGTAGCCCTTTCGCGTGTCACGTCAAACAGAAATCTTTTTGTGTTGGTGGTCGGAGGCAAAACGATTAATGTTGTATACAAAGAAATTTTCTAAACCACTATCATATAATATCGTTATATTAGAGATGTATGAATGTGGATAAAGCGAAGGAGGTAGGTATGTCAGGATCGTGGTAAATGGAGGTCCATAATTTCTGCATACCCCTCTGGGAGACAGACGTGACGTGTGTGTATGGTATATATGATAGTATTTTACTAATTTACTGTCATATAATATTGTAATTGTCTTTTCCCAATTTATTTATTTGTGTATCGCTGTAAAAACTAAATTGTACCCGGGCGAAGCCGGCCCGGGTCGCTAGTATGAATTATTACGCACCATTCCTTAATACTTTGATAGGTACTGCTTTTAAACTGTTTTTTGTACTATTATGGTATGTGAAATAACTAATATAGCCATAACATGCTTTCCAGTATGCCGCATATGTTTAGGCCTTTTTCCTCAGTCAATTCATGCAATATATAAGATCGCGAGCAATGTCGACTTAAGTATTTGCAGCATATTGATAATATGCTGAAAAATGTTGAAATAATGTTTGAAATGCAATTTTGACCCAATATAAAATGAGTAGCCCTCGCCAAATGTTATGTTCAAAACACTGTCTCAACAAATAAACAGCTAAACAGAATTTAAAAGAAAATTACTTTTGAAGCCATTTAATATCCTGCGAACATTAATATATATTTTTTTTTACATTTAAACCCATGTTTTATATTAGTGAATTTATGATGGTTTTNTCCCTCGCCAAATGTTATGTTCAAAACACTGTCTCAACAAATAAACAGCTAAACAGAATTTAAAAGAAAATTACTTTTGAAGCCATTTGATATCCTGCGAACATTAATATATATTTTTTTTTACATTTAAACCCATGTTTTATATTAGTGAATTTATGATGGTTTTACAGTGTAGGTCCAACGAAAGTATACCTATATACAAAAAGCCTACAATGGGTTTTCCAAGTAACCAACACGTGATCAACAAAGTAAATTTTAATTAAGACGTGGATTGTGTGTTAAAAACATGTAGTTTAATAAACAAAATGATTGTTTCATTTCATTAGCATTTCCCGTTAGTGGCATGTTGGTTAGAAAATGTTGGTCCAACATGTAACCAATTAAACATATTTCAAAGTTGAGTTGAGTGATTTGGGCGGCTCTTACCAGTGAGGTCTTGAGAGCCAATGAAGGTGAAATGAGGTGATAATGAAGTAGCGCCGAAATGAAAAAGGCGGGGGAAACGAGGCATCCCCGAGAAAACCCGACGGCACGATTCCACATGAGCAAAACTTGGAAGGGGCCCTGCCAGGAATCAAACTCAGTTCGCCTTGGTAGGATGCGAGTATTCTGACCACTACGCCACCGCAAATCCCGTGTATTAGGAAAATAACCATGTATAAAAGAGGCGGGAGATATATATGTGGTTCTGCAATATGTAGTTCTAAATTGTGTTTTTCTGCCGTACGATAGTTCTAAAATCTGTGTTTATTTTGCGTGACTGTTCTAAAACTTGTGTTTCTCTGGTGCGACTGTTCGGTTGTCTGTGCTTCTAAAGGATATTGGTTCTTAGAACAGTCATACAAAAGAAAAACACAACTAAGATGTGAAATTTCTAAATAATGTGTTCTCGTTTGTTTATTCTGTTATCTGACAGTTTTATACTGTGTGTTTGTAATGTATGTGTGGTCCCCGCATGCGCCCAGTAAAGTTGGTAACGAAGGAAAAGTACACTGAAGAGCCAAAAAAACTGGTACACCTGCCTGATATCGTGTAGGGCCCCCCAAGTACGCAGAAGTGCCACAAGACGACGTGGCATGGACTCGACTAATGTCTGAAGGTATGCAGGAGGCAATTCACACCATGAATCCTGCAGGGCAGTCCACAAATCCAATCTGCGCCAATTTGAGAAAGGGTTGCACGTCTGTCACGGTTAATGATTCTCGTCAGTCGTCGTTTGTCCTGTTCTTTCGCGATCTTTTTCCGGCCACAGCGACGTCGAAGATGTAATGTTTTACCGGATTCTCGATATTCACGGTACACTCGTGAAATGGTCTTACGTAAACATCTAAATGTTATCGCTTCCTCGGAGATACTATATCCCATCTCTCGTGCGCCGACTATAACACCACGTTCAAACTCACGTAAATCTTGATTACCTGCCATTGTAGCAGCAGTAACCGATCTAGCTGCCGACCGCATCGCGTTACTCTGATTGGTTCCATACCTCTGTTATTCGCATACGCACGCCTATACCAGTTTTTTTGGCTCTTCGGCGTAGTTCCATGTCTCAACGTTGAATTATAAGTGTTCGGCAAGCATTTTTCATTACTATAATGATTTACTTTCCCTTCTGATTTTTTAGTGCATGCATATAAGTGTATGGATTATAAAATTGGTAAAATATTTACTTTTATAACAATTTTACTGTTTCACTTTACCTACGCATGAATAAAGTTATCAGATCCACGGCAATGTTGATTTCACATATGGCGAAAGGATACACAATGTTCCTATAAGTAGATCTTAAGCAAGGCTTTCAAAAGCACTCTTAAAGCAAGCTTGTCTTGGCAAGCTGCAAGTATAATTCACACCATCTGCAAACTTTCCATTAGCAAGCACGTGCCAGTCGTGAGAAATCAGTTTTCAATCAAGCTTGAATTACGCATGGACAACCTTGCTAGGCAAGACAAATTCAAGCTAAATAGCGGGCTTCCCCGCAAGTTTACATGCTATTTGGGAAGAACTATTATTAATTTATGTTACTTTTAGGGTTGTGTTACAGGTTGTTTGATCTTTGTGAAAGTATTTTGTATTCTCAGTTTTTAAACGTAAATATGATTTGACTCCTTACTTATGTTCACCGGTTACGTATTTGTTTGTGCTTGAAAATAGCGTACGACATGGCCAATATTTTCATTGATATTGAAGCGTCTCGTCAGGTCACGTTCATTTTTCACTCAGTTGCTCACAGCTCTTGTATATATTTTGTTCGCGTTAAACTGAGTACTTTTGAAAGCCCTGCTGAAGATCTACTTGCATGCACATAGTGTATTCTTCCATTAAATGCATAATTAACATTACCACGGGACCCAGCACTTTATTCATGCGCTATCCATGTAAATACGTGGAATTGTTAGGAATGTTGAATGTGTTGTTTATATTCACATTCATATTCAAATGTGTATAAAAGAATAAATACAATTTTAAATTACTACAAAACAATACACTCGTGAAATAATGTCAAGTGACGTCATGTGTTAAGAACTATTTGTATTAATTCGCTGTCAACCTAACTACAGGCTGCTCACTGTAAACTGAGCACTTTTGAAAGCCCTGCTTAAGATCTACTTGCATGCACACTGTGCATTCTTCCATCACATGTAAAATCAACATTGCCGTGGGCCTTATAACTTTTTTCATGCGTCAATCAAGTGACCATGTAAAATAATTATAAAAGTAAATATTTAACAAATTTGCTATTTCGTTCACTTCAACTCATTAAAAAATTTGAAAGCGTTTAACTAACACTTGTATTTCAACGTCAAAGCACAGAACTACTTTTCGCTTGGTCATTACCAACTTTATTGGAGGCATGCCACTCTGTGTGCTGATAAAATATATGCAGGGAGAAGAGTCAGTGACATTTCTCAAAGGTTGATTTCAAAAGTGCTTACTTTGCCGTGAACAGTCTTTATGAGCCTTTAATCCAGTGTGTAGTGTAGTAAGTGTGTGTGTAGTTTTGGGCGGTGATTTTTTTCAAACGTTTGTCTCACACGTGCTCGCTTTACTGTGAACTGTCTATACACAAATTTTCTGGTAATTTATAGATTTGTGAATGTTTGTGTTCATGTGTTACTACCCCTATTTCATAAAAATAATAATAATAGGATAGGAATGAGAGCTGCGTGTGTTAGACGAGCCCCGTAAATCAAAGTGATTTGGAATTCCCTGAACCTGTATTGGCACAAGTGACAACCGGAAACCTTGTACGCTAGCATGAGAACTCTTTTTTCATACGACAGCTGTACGACAAATAATTCGCTGAAAACTGTTCTCGATTGGATTTTGATGTCCCCCCGGGAAGAGAAGTTAATATTTGCCGAACATAAGGCGTATTTTAAATTCCGTGCACAGAATTACAATTAGCATAATTGTTATTGACAATGCAAAAATCGTATTCGAAACGAAAGTCGAAGCCTCATTTTGTTTTACACATTTATTGTGAAATAGTAACGGGTTTTTAAAAAAAAGACGTTTTGCAAACTGCTCCCTCCCGTCGTAAATATTAATACTCCCATTTCAAATAAACACGCCAGTATTATGAAATGCTGCGGCGATAAACATACGTTAAAATTAAAAACTTTCAATCATGTACGTGTATCCTGCAGTTTAAATGCACCAAGACCGTGTGTTATCAATTAAAGTAACGTACTACAAAATATACCATTTAAAATAATAAAATAATACAGTTAAAAATAATAAAATAATACAATTAAAAATAATACATACTAAAAATAATGCAATTTAGAATATTAAATTCATTGCGTCGCACACATAACCAAGAACTGTGAAGTTGTGTTACACATTTTGCTTGTAGTGCCTTTTTTTCACTAAGTAGTTGTTCAGTTTTGTTACGTCAGTGTAAGCGCACACTTATATAAGGACACTTTCAGGACTTTCAGAGTTAAATAGCAATATCAGTATTAACTGACATCCACGTGATACGAGTAAAGANCTCCGGTAAAATTTTCAAATAAGGACACTTTCAGGACTTTCAGAGTTAAATAGCAATATCAGTATTAACTGACATCCACGTGATACGAGTAAAGATCATAATACTATTACACATAAGACTATTACGAAAGGCTACAACATAGAAGTACCTCAAATGCCGCATTTATTGTGTTATATATACATGTTACAAGACACGGATTTTTTTTTAATGCTCCTTATCTATAACAGAGCTGTTGAACTGATTAAAGAAACACTCAGTGTTTTGGCAAAGTCTATATTAACAGAACAAATTTTATTAACCACGAATCCCCCTCCGCCTTCTCCCAAAGAGAATTCACAAGTGAATTTGTGAGTTTCGCTGAAATAATATTGTGTATCTGCCTCCCAAGTTTAATGAGTAAAGCGGATATCATGGAGCGGCTTGCAGATTTAATTAGTTAACCTTCATTTAATACTCACAGTCCCGGGCCGGAATTACAATATAGAAGCCATTTTACTAAAATGTACAGCAGGCTTTCATATTGAAAACTTTTTTACGGCCTCATGTTTTGGTGTCTACAAATTTGAACGCCGAGCCAGACATTTCACAGTTCTCAATTTTAATCAGAATAAAATAATTATTAATCGCTCCTCGTCTGTGGCATCTCTCCTGTAACACATTTCACGTGCCCGCAATCAGATTTATTAATTAATTACGTATTTCCGTGTAAACAATTATCGCTGGTCCCGTAAAATGACGCACAATATAACACCGCAGCTGAAATCCCGTTCGCGCGGACAAGCAAATGTGACAATATACTTTTTTTTTCATTCCATTAACTTACTCTTCACCGTAATTTGTTTTGTTTTTTTCCTCCCGTTTGATGCCCACTTGGCGTATATTTACAGTTATGCGCTTTTTTTTCTTTTTTACAGCCTTTTTGCATGAAATATCGAAAAATATAACATGAGACAGAGGCCCTTGTAATATGACATTTTGCGTACCACAACTGATACCAAGACTCATTTTTTCTTGTCAGTATATATATATATATATATATATATATATATATATATNATATCGGTAAAGTCAAGATTGTGTCGATTATTTTGGATGGAAATGTAAAGCTTAGTTGACGACGAAAAACGTGCATGTGTTAACGAGTACTTAATAACGTGTACGTTAGAAGGAAAACCACTGTTATTCACGATGGTCGTGTACTCGTTCTCGTTCAACCAGACACAGTCGGTCCTGATTTTGGCACCTTAGCGGGATAAGGTTATTCAGGTCGCATTTCGTGAAGTTCTCAGGAGGTTGAATTTTCGCAGTAACGATATGGGGGAATTGGAGAATTAGTTAATTGCATTTATTTTGAAGAACACTGGATTTAAAAACAAAGCGGTAGAACGGATGTAGGCAAACTAACAATGTTTATATTCGTGCAGTGGGCCTGATTGAAGTGTGTCCACTGAGTAATTCAAAGAACTAAATGAGAAGCAAAAAATTTTCAGTACTTACACTTCATTTTCATTAAGGTTCTAATCTCTTTCGGTGAAATTTCTTTCATATTAGCATCCCGAAAGTCTTTCAGTTTTCGGTCGTATAAATGAGCGTATCCCTAAACCTCTCATCTGAGTAAAGTATTACTGTCTAGTTCGTTAGCAAGCCGAAAATGCATTTCACTCCCATTTAAAATGCCCGTTATAAGACTCTGAAGGTTAAGTGCTAAAGAACATCATAAAAAAAACGTACTGAGGAAGTAAAACTGAAATTGTGTACAATTCTTCTTTGTTCCTCGAACGATCCTGTTGGCTGAGACTCCGCATGCACACGATCATCAATCCCGGTCCGTCGGCACGTCGTGAGAGCCGATGAGGGTGAAACGAGGTGAGAATGGAGCAGCACCGGAATGAAAGGGCGGGGGGAAAACGAGAAAACCCGCCGACCAGCAGCATCGTCCGGCACGATTCCCACAAGCGAAAATCCGGGGGCGAACCCGCCGGGAATCGAACCCCGTTCACCTTGGCGGGAGGCGAGTAGTCTAATCACTACATCACCGCGGCCTCCGAACAGCTTAACCGAGTCCATAATATTACACCAAACGAACAACGCACCGCAATCGTGAGCACTCAATTGGTTCAATTTCTGCATAAGAACTATTTATTACTAGGAATTACCAACCCACTTATTTTCTTCCTGTGTTATTCATATTAAATGTAAATGATAAAATGTATTTAATAGTATATTTGGNTACCAACCCACTTATTTTCTTCCTGTGTTATTCATATTAAATGTAAATGATAAAATGTATTTAATAGTATATTTGATATATTTTTAAAAATCTATTTAATGTAGGTAAAATTTGAATATATGCGAAAACAAGGTATTTTTATGTTAACAGACGTATACTAAAATGCTTGTGATGAATGACACATTTAAGAAACAACGAAGCACGTCATATATGGGGTGATTTTTCAAAGGTTTGATTCAAAAAGTGTGAAGAAACTGTGAATAGACTATACTCGCTCAGCACGTACTAGTTTCTCATCGTGAGCCAGGCTTAAGGCCTGTACCCTACAGTTACCTGATAGTTGCCAATTATGCCCGGCGTGCTTTCTTTCGGAAATAGATTGTTCTCGATCACTCCATTATTGACTTGCGTACGTCTAAGGGCAGGGGATTTTTTCAGAATATGTTTCACGTGTGATATACAGAAATTATAAAGCTAAAATGTTCACTCCAAATATCTCCCGAACCGCTGACGGTGTCGAAAATTTTGATTTCGAATTAAGAATGGCACTACGGGGCTCATAAGACACCGTTTATATCTGTTCGAGATGTAGTTAATTGCTGAGATAACGATATCAACATTTTTTTTAAAATGTGAATATATTAATTTTTCCCAATAGTATAACATGTTATTAATCGGCAAGTTCAGTGATATGACTATTTTTTAAATTCCGACTAAAACATTTTGATGTATAAGGGGGGCTTTCATAGATGTGTGCATTCGACTGTAGCTGTGGCGGAGAAGGTTGCGTCATCCGCTGGGAGATGTCAGCAGAGAGTTCCTACATGTACCTTGCTGTGCAAATTGAGCCGAAAAAAAACATGATACGAACATTGCAAAATACGATGTACTGCAAGGTTTCGACTCTCTTGTTGCAACGGTGTTGACTGTGAAACAGACACGGTTGCTCGGTGAATTAATTGTAATCAAGCTATGAATATCAAATTTAATGCTGGTTTTATTTGTCTGTAAAATCAACAACTATGTGTGTGTGTGTGCATGAGAGTATGAATGGACATTTCGTTACATTAAAATCCTCCTCGTTAGTATTTTTAATGGACCACAGACCATTTTGACAGTTAATGAGGGACTGCAAAGGCTGACTGCAAAGTAGGCCATTCTGTATTGTACAGCTTGTTCTCACGGTTAATTGAGCACTTAAGAAAACAACTTTTGGAAAATAAGTCCCTGCTCCTACGCCGACTGGCATGCTTCCAGTGAAGTTGGTAGCTATGTGGGGAAAGTAGTTCCATGTCAATGTGTGATTTTTAAGTCTGTGGACACTGAATTTAATGAATAAGAAGAAATTGCACTGAGAGAGCATCCAACAAAATATTTGCATAGGGCGCATAATTTATTTAGTTGCACCAACAAAATATTTTGTTAAGTAAACAAAACTTAAAAAACAAGAAAGTTAATTATGTTCATCTAACAAATTACACTCTTGAATTAACAAAAACCTCTGAGTTTGGCCAAAATAAATTAATTAGACTGTCAACAACGTATTTGGTTGATTCGACTGTATATATTTATTTGGTCACTCATCTGATTGCCTTCGTTTGAAAATACAGCTCGAGAGTTTGTATTTGTTGTGATAATTGGGATAGTAGCAGTGTTTGTTAGTGCACTTGTTGATGCTTGATAATGGTATAAACATCCTATTAAATTGAACAGAAGTCTTAAATGTAAAGCTGTCAAACTTGGAATGTTTATTTGCGCACGTTGTCCAGTATTTTAAATATATGCATTTAAAAGCATTCTAATGTTGTCAGTAGTCACCTCAACTGAGGTTGCTAAGGTGTAACGCTTGGGGCGCGGATGTTCTAAGTTCGAATCTTGATCATGCTTATAATCTTTTTCTACTGACCGAAATTGTTTAGTGTACGTATAGCCAAACCAATCTTTAGTTGCACTAATCAAATCTTTGTTAGGGGCAAGCAAATAACAACCAAATAATTTGCTCACAACAACAAAATATTTAATTGACCCTATACAAACAGTTAATTTGGTTCCGCCAAACATACATTGTTTGATTCAACACAGCCTTTTTCTCAGTTTGACATATTTGTAGCATACTTATTTTGCTAACAATTCCCAGTCATACTGGATTTTTTTTCCCGTGAATGAAGTAAACGGAGCCGTGGGAATGTTAATGTCACGTATGGCGGAAGAGTACGAAGCAGACAGGAAAGTAGATCCTAGGCAGGTGCTTCCCAAACACACACTAAATATCAGGTAGACAGATTCTCGTATTTTGCATGTGTCGCCAACATTAACTCTCATCGTCAATACACTGTCAAAGTCACGTAGTCAAAACTTATGTATTCAATTTGAATTATCAGCAGACCCAATATTTTGTATGAATAAAATACCTTGAATAAATATATTACACTCCAGTTGCATTAAAACTAAGCTGCAAGAAGCGTACAAATATTCTAAGTCACGTAACACGCATAAACAGTATTCTAACCTCAAATCTTATCCCTCGTTGTTTTTTATTGGTCTGTTGGCAGAAAATCAGTCAGGTTTTGGAACACAGAAAACGGTTTCGGTGCAACACGCATGCGCACTCTGTCCCCATATTCCCCCTACGTTTGAAAAAAAGCTTAACTAATCGCGAACAGTCTGTAGAGGACCTGTGAAACGGAAAGTAAGCTAATGGAAATCTGATCACGAAAGAACCACGGTTGACGCCGTTCAAGCGGTGCCCCATCCCCATGCTCGCTCTCCGCACAGTGGTTATTGATTCAGTGGACGTGTGCCGAGTAAGCACCATTGTACTGTGCCTCCATTGGTCCGCTAGTGGTGACTAATGGTTACGTCGACAAGGGAGAGCCAGAGAGCCAGAAGACATTTTTGGTGGCAGATGCGCCAAACATACCGACACAGCATAGCCTCGATACATTCACAGTTCCATGCGTGATCAAGCACAGGCACGACGGTTGGATTTTAATTTCCATTTCCTGTGTCGAAACTTTGCTGACGTTTACTCACGATCACTGTTTATGTACAAATTTGCAGGGACGTAGTCGAGAATTGAGCAGTTCCGGAACGCTTTGATCTTAGCAGTACTTTGGAAAAGGTGGTAGGAATACGCGTTTTTATTTCGTAATTAAAGTGAGTAAAATAAAATAATGAGATAAATATATCGTAACACGTTTATCTTCCGTAAACATACATTATATTATCGAAGTACAAAGTATAGATATTATATTTTATTTCAATAACTAAGCCACTGAACTGAACAACAAACGAACAAAGATAGCTTGACCTTGTTCTTTGTAAGCATTAATGCCGCGAAACAGAGAACAGTGTTCGGGTAGAGGTCGAAGCGGTGCGTTGCTGAGTTGCCAATTGCAATAACATAGGCAGACGAGTTTTAATTGTATTGCAAACTATGCCATGATGGCAGCTTATCATCCTAGTTTTTTTAATTTATATGTTCATCCCACCTGTTTATAAAATAATGTGTCATTCCTTGATTATGGGGCCGCGGTGACTGAGCGGGTAGTCTGTTCTCTTGCCACCAAGGCGAACCAGGTTCAATCCTCGGCCGGGTCACTCCTGATTTTCGCAAGTGGGAATCTTGCCGGACGATGCCGCTAGTCGGCGGGTTTTCTCTGGGATCTCCCGCTTCCCCCACCCCTTCATTCCGGCGCTGCTCCATACTTACCTCGTTTCACCCTCATCAGGTCTCAAGACCTCAATGTTAAGAGCCACCCAAATCTGTTCACTCACCCATTCCATGATTATAAAGTAAGCGTGCACGACATCAGAACATTATACAGAATGAGTATAAAAGAACACCCCAACTTTGAAGGTCTATAATATCAAAGCCAAACAACCAACAACCTCGATTGACCAATCAAATGAACCGTGGAACCGTGAAGTTTGTTTACCATACATTCATAAATGTTCAATTTGACCACCATGAGAGGCCCGAACGACATCTACGTGATAATAAAACTCGTTCCACGCTCTTGTCAGCGTGTCTGATGTTACGGTTTGGATGGCGTTCGTAACTCTCGGTTTGAGGTGGTGAGGGGGTAGCGAGCTCTTATTCGACACGTCAATGTGAAGGGGACGGTCTGGTGTTTCCTTTATGGTGCGCCACCCCATTGGCACCTAGCTGTTCGCGGATACCTGAACGAGACTTTGCCGCAACGCTGGATTTGTCGAGGAGCAGCTGGTGACTAGGCTCTTCATCACTGGCCCCCAAGAAGCCCGGATCTTACCCCGTGCGATTTTTTTCTGTGGGGGTACATAAAGGATCAAGTATTTCGTCCACCATTGCCGGCTAACATTGACGACCTCAAAACGAAAATTACGGACGCCATCCAAACCGTAACGCCAGACATGCTGACAAGAGTGTGGAACGAGTTTGACTATCGCGTAGATGTCGTCCGGGCCGCTCGTGGTCGTCCCATCGAACATTTATGAAGATATGGTAAACATACTTCACGGTTCCACGGTTCATTTGATTGGTTAATCAAGGTTGTAAGTGGTTTGGTTTTGATATGATAGACCTTCAAATTTGGGGGTATTCTTTTATGCTCATTGTGTACATTGTTGACCGTTGTGGTTCCGTTTTTATACGTTCATAAAAACAAGTAATAATTATTGTTGACTTGAAATACATTACTCGTGGGCAACATGAAGCAATTCTTACATAGCAGTACCGGGACGGCGTTACTGCATATTCTGGCTCCACCACACCCCTACGGTACGTAAACGAGAAAAACGCAATTTTTGATGTTGACTGCCGTGCAGCTTGCAAAAGTGTCGAAGGTTTTTTTTTTTTTACCAAATAAAAATAATAAAATATAGGAGCTATGTTCCCCCTACTACTGTAATTTTGTGTACTCTAGCTGACAACCAGGTTCATTTTTTTTTGTATCGAGACTAAGCTACAGTATTTTTCTTTCTTCCTTTAGTATAAGCTAAGGGTTGACACACCACGTGCAATTACAACGCACGTGCAAGTACAGAGACTTCGATGAAGGATAACACGGGTTGTATATGTCAAATTATAAACATCGCCGTTCTAGTTGCCATGATACTATGTGCAGAACTTTGAGTTAGGAATAGTGGTGTGCAGATCCGACTACAGTGCATACCACGTCTGAGATCATCAGAATGTTCGGGAAGTTTCACACCGCTAGTAGTAGCAGGAAAACTATACATGTTTTCAATTTTAGCATATTCCATGCTTATTACAGCAAACAAAAAAGATGATTTTTGAATTTGTAATTCACAACTGAAAAGATATTCTAATGTTCTAATACTTATAATGGTGTTTGTAGACGTGATGGCGGGACCGTTACAGATCCAAAGTTGGCAGAAGTGGCGAGTGGCGACATGACGTGGCATGTTGCTGGTTGCTAAAGGAAGCGTTAATTTTTCTTGCTCCGAAAAATACTTAAAATTATCACATAAAGTTAGTACACGTTGTGTGTTTTAAAACCTACCTAGGCAGGTTACGATGTTGTGATAAATCAGTGTTTCCATAGCAGTAATAAATATACTGCAACGCGTGTCGTGGCCCGGTGCGTGCGCGAGTGCAAATATTGAACGTGCGAAATTTATACGTTTTATCCCTGAACTATTTTTGTGAATAAGTTAATTATTTTAAAGCCACATCTGTTTATTTATCACAACGTTGTAATTTTGCCCTAGGTGTTTGAAACACAGTTGTGTAATGTGCTTACGTTTCTGTGATTTGAATGTTCGCCGCAATCACAACAAATTACTAAGCCCAGTCAGAAGATTTTAAATAAATAATTAAATAAACTTAGTGAAAACCAAGAACCTATGCAAAGGAATATGAGCGGGATAAAATTTACGGTATGCCTATTTGTGTGCATGTTTGCCACTATTTATTAAGTTTGTCGCTGCTACGTACAGAAATAAGCGACACAAGTCGCGTTCTTGATTTACTGTATTTTTCTGTGGACTTGTTGCTACTTATTTTTAGTATTTATTCCAACTAAGGTCGTTTTTTCAACGAAATAACCCAACACTATCAATAACAAGAGGTTAAATACTACAGTTCTTTCCCCCGCAGTTGTGACAGGGTTAAACACAGTCGCGGCAAAATATTAATATGTATTGTGTGTAATTTTCTATGACGTAAATATAGTTATAAGCCTAAATTGTGAATATTCGTAAATAATGGTTTTTGAAATATGAAAAAAATTCCCTTGACCAGCTGTAAACAGTAAACAAAACATTCGACAGTTAAAAAGTAGAAGTCGCAGGCAGTGCTTATGTTTACGTGTAGCGGAAGGATACGTAATAATTAATCAAAAGTAGAAATATAGGGCTTCAGAAAAGTGTGAAGCAACCTCGAATGGACTATAGTATAAATTTTGTAATCACGTGGCTTCTACTTGTGCTTTGCACCTAGCTTACTGTGAAAACTACATTGAATATTTAGTAGACCTTGTTATGTGACTGGGTTAGAATTCAATTATGATGTATTCACGTTACAGAAAATCTAACACTTTAATAAAAATATGATTATTAAATAACAAATTATTTTTATTTGCTTATAAAATATTTTAATATAGTTAAACAAATTTTAATTTTAATTGAATAATATATTATAAANAACACTTTAATAAAAATATGATTATTAAATAACAAATTATTTTTATTTGCTTATAAAATATTTTAATATAGTTAAAAAATTTTAATTTTAATTGAATAATATATTATAAAAAAAATTATTTCTCAATTAATATTAAGTACGGTTTTCGTAAAAGATTACTTTGGAACGATAAATATATAGTAAGTAGCCTTTACAGTACTTTTCGAATCGCTTGACGTTTACGCTTTTGCAAAAATTAGTGCGTCAGTGTTAGGGTCGTGTACAGAAGACGAAAATCAGCGTCCTTCGTATTCAGTCGATGGAACACACGTGCGTAATGAAACTTCTGAACAGTTGCTACGTGGCGTTGCACACACAAGACGAGCGAAAGCAAACCTGCGGCAATTTAATTTCAAAATTCCCGACATTTGCACGCGCGGTAAACATTTACTTCCCTGCGTCAACATATTTGCGCGGATATTACGCAGAAGTATTCATCGCGGGTCACATTTCTCGTGGCCTGGCCGGGAACCAAACCAAATTATCATCTGGACGAGGAAAAAATATTTCTCCCGTGGTAATGTTGGCATGTGTTCCATCAAATTAAAATGACTCATTGTACAAATAATGCACGTCTCTTGCGATATGTTATTAATGTCTGTGTCGCTCGGGGCACTGAACTCGCGATCAAGCTGCTTGCATTTGAGATACGAACACGAGAACTGTTGGTCGCATCGCACCTATGTGTTTGAAATTGTGGGAATGATTTATTCTCAGACTACAATAACGATGTTTCCGCATTTAATTCTGTGCCCAGTTATGCCCTGAAGCCGAACCACGATTGTCGAGTATCTCTGTTAATACAGAATATTTATAGTCAGGACATAAGATAGGTAACTTGAGTAAGGTTAAATACATAGATACACTCATTGCCATAAAAAAAAACCGCTCCCAGAAGGACTTATCTAAAAGAAGCGAATGTTTTGTACAAAACACCATCGCTATTAATATTATAACTTAATTAAGTTTGGCTTCGATTAGCCACGTACACAGAACTATCACCAAATGGCGCTAACACCATTATCACGAACGGTCGTGGACGAAGCTGTGTGCGGTATATTCAATGCGAGTGTTAAGCGAACGCCAGCGAGTAATTAGCATGCTTCGGCGACGTTGTACTGCCTGTGTTTAACAAGATCTTACAAGAACTCTACAGCATTCGACACAGGCTTGAACAATGCACAGAGTACGAGAGAAAGCGAATCGTTGGACTACATGGATTAGTGTCGCCAACAAAATCTTTGGTCGCTGCGAGTAAATTCTATGTTCAGAATTTGAACGGTATTTTTGCTTATATTAAACATTTGTTTAACCTACTGAAACAATAAAATATTTGTTTGGCACAAAACAAAATTGTTTTAAATAAGTTATTTGGCTTTGTGAACAAATATGATTCATTTGGAGGAACCGAGGCTTGGTTTAACCAACAAAATGTGGTTTAGCGCAAAGTAACGCCACGCAAACAAATATATATTGGGTTTACTGGGAAAAAAAAAATTCTCCTTGGGGAGGCACGTTGGTTGTTCCGTCGAACTGTTGGTCGCATCATCTGCCCACTGCGACCTAACTATGAGGCGATGCTGGGTGCAATGGCGACACGAGGGAATACATGATGGTTGGTGAAGGCGTTGGGTTACCCAGAATGTCCACCAGGAGAGCGTACGTTACGTCATCTGGCAGGCGCGAACTCAACCAACATTACTTACCGTTCAGACACAGGCTGCCGCGTCACTAGTGACTGCTGTTTCCGCTAATGCCCACACGTTGCGAGGTTATCTGCAGACAAAGGTGGACCCAGGAATCATTCTGTGGTGGGGGGGGGGGGACGAGACTTCGTAGTGAACATTAAAATGTCCAACATGTTCAAATTTTGTCTCGTCCTCGCCATGTAAATAATACGCAATACATCTGTCTTCATTCAAATACATAATTTAATGTGAAAAACTTTTAACATAACTTGTGTGTTCAGTATTAAAATACAAGCGGTGTATAACATTTCTGGCGTAAAGAAGTTCTTGGAGGAGGGGAAATTGCCCCCCCCCCCTCAAATTCCTTCTACCCCTCCCTTGTAACCACCAATGTCTGCAGACAGATACTTGCAATTTGATAACGGCGACTTGGTTTTCAGTTCTGATGTAATCTGAGCTGTGTTCCACATGAGCACGGACTAATAATTATAAGCTAATTAACTTGTAGACTCCACTACTATAAAATATATCGTTCCACAAAAGAGAAAGAGATTTGGGCGGCTCTTAACATCGAGATCTTGAGAGGTTCCTCAAAAGATTAACTTGTAACTTGTAATTAGTATTCCATGCGTTACAAGTTCCACGGCCATAATTAAAAAGTACAATTGTTTTGTTCTGCAAATATTTTATCAGTAGTTTACTTGTAAACTCAATCCAGTTTATACAAGTGCACTTTAAACTAGCCATAAAGTGGTTTTAGTGTTTGGTTTTGTTTGAAAAGTTGGTTTTAAAGGATTTAATATGTGATCAAGTGACAGTACCATATGACAGTACAGTGATAATGAACTATACGTAACGGTACATAAAAAAGTTTATGAAACCAGCATAAACTTTTTATTTCAGTTCAGACATTGTAGTCAATGAACGATTAAAAATAACACGCACTGCTGTGAAATTAACTAACCAAAAAATTAGGTTTATTCTTTAACACCTCAGTAATCAAAACCCCGCCTTGGATACAGAGTAAATAATTAGACAGAGACGAAATAGCGTGGCTGTTCCTTCGCCTCAACCAAACTAAGTTTAACCGAATCTAGAAAATTACATTAAAGGGACAACGCACCGCATTCATGCACACTCCGTGTAATAGTATTTTACATAAGAACTATTTCTTACTATGCATTACCAACGCACCTGTTTACTCTATGTTTTATTTATATTAATTATGAATGAAATATTATAATTTCTGGATAAAATACAAGTAGCCTAAAAGTTAAATTGAACCAACAATAAGCTACTTTCATGTTAACACAAGTTATACAATGCTTGCGATATATGACATATGTAGGAAACATCCAAGCACGTCATATATGGAGTGATTTTTCATAGGTTTGATTCAAAAAGTATGAAGAACCTGGGAATAGACTATAGACGGCATACAAGTGTAATTGAATCTCTGCTTATCCGACACGCTCTGCAGGACTCAGAACCAAGAGTAGACATTCAGTACTCCGGCACTTGTTGGAGTTTCAAAGCCGCCGTAATGTGTGTGTGTGTGTGTGTCTGTGTAAAGATTAGTTACTTCTCTTTTATATACTAATCACAGTTTGCTTTTTAAAGCACAAGTAGTCTTTACAGTGGAACTTACATTACCACAAAGACGTCTGCTGAACTATTTTAATGACAATGCAAGGTCATCATAGTCATTACTGTATACATTAAACAAATTCTCCTCTGTGGCAACAAATCATGTGTTGCAGCCAAGAAAGCGTTTTTTACAGTGGAAGAGGAGTGGAGAGATTTGGGCGACTCTTAACACAGAGGTCTTGAGAGCCGAGGAGGGTGACGTGAGGTGGTTATGGAGCAGCACCGGAATGTTAAGTTCGGGGAAACGGGAGATCCCCGAGAAAACCCGGTGACCAACGGCGTCGTCTGGCACGATTCACACGTGCGAAAATCCAGCAGCGACCCCCACCGGGAATCGAGCCCGGTTCACCTATGTTGGAGGCGAGTAGTCTAACCGCTAAAGCACCGCGGCCCCTCGTGCAGTGCAAGTGTGAGCTGCTCCAGCGGCAGTGTGATGTGTGTTGCTGTGCGCAGGCGCGGAGTTGGAGTCGCTGCCCGTGGTGGTGCTGGTGCACGGAGAAGACTTCTCCCGGGGCTCTGCGGCGGCCCTCGACGGATCTCTACTCGCCAGCGTCGGCAACATCGTCGTGGTCACCCTCAACTACAGGCTCGGCCCGCTCGGTGAGTAGTGACCACACACTACTTAGCCCTTGCATTCCCAACGAAGACAATCCTCTATAGTTTGGGGTAGTGGCAAGTTATTTGCAAAAACACTGTAGGGTAATTCACCTGTCTTGATTGGCTGAATTACTTTCTGACACGTGTTAACTGTCTGCACACGAATCACACAGGATCCTAGCCGATGTTGTCTGAGTGGCCCGGTCTAGTATGAAAACGCCTTCTCAAGCAGACAGCAACCAATGGCAATATACAAACTGCTGTTGGGTGCTTATAGTATTTAAGTCTACCATGTAGTCCAATTTTTTTTCGCGAAAAATCACTAGTCCTATCTATGGTCCATTCAAGATTAGGTACCTAAAACTTTTATAA
The DNA here is from genome assembly GCA_002778355.1 of Clitarchus hookeri. NCBI lineage: Eukaryota > Metazoa > Arthropoda > Insecta > Phasmatodea > Phasmatidae > Clitarchus > Clitarchus hookeri. The sequence goes on from NQII01000644.1 coordinate 215,297, forward strand.
ACCCCCTGCTAAGGTTTGTTCGACTAAGGTTGGGAACATAGACTAAAGCTAAGGTAGACCGATCCCGCTGACTACGCACAAACAGTCTCCGTGTACCAATATTTAACTACTTTTTCTGCCATTGCGACTAGCAAAACAGGTGTGGATTGGATTTGAGGTTAGAATACTGTTTAGTAAGCAAGTGCTTCTAAGCAATTTGTAACGCAGTTTGATTAAATTACAATTGGCGAAAAAGTATTGTATAAAAGTTCTTATCATTTAAAAATTAAGGTATAAGCAAATACGCTCATCACTGTTGACCATGTGACTTTGACAGTTGTGTTGCTTTGGGGTAGGTCAACTTTGGGTTCGTGCACAGAAGACGAACAATCGGTCTACCTCATCTTTAGTTTGCGGTATTATCCCAATTAAAACTACGATATGCTATGTTACAGCTCTATGCAGATACTTCAAGAACTAATTCGGTCAGCACGAGTGACAACTCGCGAACTTTACTAGATAGGAAAGTATGAAGAACTGCGTTCCTATGGCTGTGGTTCCACTCTTTAGACTAATGATGAGGTGCACCTATTTTCTTCTCTATGTTATTTATTTGCCTACGTAGCCTAAGAGAATGTGTGTGATGAAATTCGCACTGTCTATACAGAATACCAAGCCAGACATAACAAATGACTTTTTGTAATGTGTCGACAGTCGCAGCGAACAGTATTCATGCGCACCCAATCACAGCTGGTGCAAAACGTTTTTTCGAGTAGTGTATTACTAAAATATATTGGCTGACTTGAATACGTTCTACTTGCATTAAAACTAAGTCAAGTGTAGTTAATAACTTATTTATGTAAACAGTTTTCTAACCTCGAATGTTTGTTTTGGTAGTGATACTGGCATTACTGTATCACTAAAAGAGAGATAAGATATGCAATTCTCCAACGATCTCTTTCCATATACTGTATGTGTGTGTATGTTCGCGGTGCAATTCTCACACACAAAATTTTACATGGCAGATGTAGTGAAATGTGGTTACTCAAGTGTAGTGTATCACACATCAACACTAAGGTTTGTAAGTATTGTACTTAGCCATCTCATAGTAGGAAGTGATATGTATCATTCGAGATAAGAAATATTATACACAAAATACGACCCTGGCCACAAGATACGGCATTAAATCACTTTACACAACATTTGTAGTACAATATCACTAATATATTATAAACAAATACTAAGGATAGAATCGATAACTGGTATAGGACACAAAATTACGAATACCCTCCACGAAGGCAATTACATGGTAAATTTGCCTACTGACGAATAAAATTCCCAGTGTTGAACCTTACTGTTCCATAGCTCTCTTCTCTTGCAACAAACACATTTAAATTGCAACACAATCCTTAAAACACATTGGTTGATGGAAATCCAAAATTATAGAAGCCATAGTATGTGAAAAACAAGGAAACGAAAAAACCATTAGGTTCACACAATACAAATATATTTCACCGAAACAAATCATGGGTAAATGCTGACCATGAGAAAAAATTAAATTGCAGTTTCTTAAGTAACATCTGGTGGATTGCCAACATTAAATTTTAATTAAAATCATAATCATTACTGATGCTGAGCAAAGTTATTTTTGACATTCAGCATATTTTAACATGCAAGGATTAATCAAGAAAATACAAAACTTTACTTTCAACATTTTGTCTTAAAAAATTTAACACATTTTGTTATTACTGTTTTTACGACTGGCCGTGGCAACATGATATAATATGGACTTCTGGGCAGTAAGTGTACTTTTCACGGCAATATAATGTTTATAAAATTATGCATAGTTCATTTTCAAAACCAACATATTTGCTACTGAGTTTGGTATGCCACCGAAAATTATAGCTAAGTAGGTCACCCCAATTAAAATAACTGGTTGAAAATTAAAATTTCGTAGTCCTTTTTAGACTGGCTGGAACACTCAAATTTGGAACATGACATTCCAAAATAAATACTGGTTCAAGGGATAAATTTTCATTCCCCCTTGTCAAACAACATTTATACCATCTTTGGAACACAGTCACTTCAAAATCAAGAAGATGCTGTATTAATTGATGAACTGCCGTTCTGGAGAATTGCAGCATTTTTAACGGAGACAAAACCAAAGACCAAAATTCGTTTTCAATAATTCCGTTCATGAATATCAATTCATACATTCAAATCTTCCGTCAGAGAAATTACAAATATACTATCATACAAGCAAGACGTCAAATATTAACATGCATTGAAGTGACATTTCCAATACAAAGTTCGAAATTATTAATTAAAGTAAACACCGATGAAAATATGTAATTTAAGGTAATGAAATAAATAAAGGACAGAAATTAATAACATAAAAAACCTGCGCAAATAAACATAAACAAAACTAGGTTTTGACATGACAACTGTAACGGTAAATTAAAAAAATGTAAACAAACAACTGTAAATACACAAAGAAAAAAAATTCTGTCACAACACTACTACCCAAGGGTTTCTTGACAATACTGCTGGTCGGCGGGTTGGGTTTTCTCGGGGCGGGGATCTCCCGTTTCCCCCGCCCCTTCATTTCGGCGCTGCTATATACTCACTTCGCTTCACCCCCATTGGCTCTCAAGACCCCGATGTTAAGAGCCGCCCAAATATCTTCACTCGCTCACGCTTACTGTATAATACAATCATTTTACTTTAGTAAAAGTCAGTCATTATTTTATAGATTTGAGAAAATAACAGTATTTAAACTCACTACAACACATTGCTATAGGCTGTTCACGGTGAAATGAGCACTTTGGAAACCCTGCTTAAGATCTACTTATATCACGTAATGTACTATTCCACCTGTGTGGCGTTGACATTACCATGGGCCTCATCACTTTATTCATGCGTCGGTCAAGCGAAACTTTTACACTTTCGTGCATAAAAAAAACAGAAAGCGAAATAAATAATCTAAGTTGTCACAAATAGTTATTTAGCACTTTTTATTCGACGTTAACGTATGGAACTACTTTCCCTCCATCGTTCAACTTTACTCGGCGTTTGTCACCCAGTGTGACCGTTAAAATATATGCTGGTAGGAGCAGTGCCTTTTTTCTAATGATTTCAAAACGGCTCACTTTATCGTGAAGAAACTTTACTAATCGGCACACCTAAACTATTACATTGGCGATTGGTAGGGGCAGTGATATTTCGCGAAAATATTTCGAGACTAGATACAGTCCAACGCACTGTAGGGTCGTCCAGCTTCTTTGATTGGCTAAAAAAATGTTCTGGCCCGTTTTAACCGTTTGCGCACAAATCACGAAGGTTCAGTGTCGGAGTTACTTAGTCCTGAGTGGCTTGGTCAAAGACGGACACGGCACCAGCAGCCAATGGAGGTATAACAACAGCTGAGGTGTGTATATAGTTTTGAATTCTACTGTGTGTTCCGATTTTTACGCGAAAAGTCACTGGTCCTAGCGATTTGGGATGAATAATAAAAAAAAACTATACTTCCCTTTTGATTAGATTAATATGAGCACAGCTCGCCAATCCCACTATGGAAAATGTATTACATTTATTTGTAAATATCTTTAAGAAGTTACTACGCACACAAATTATTGGGACGATGGTATTTGACATTACACGTAGCAAAGCTGCGAGGCTCGCGGGGCGGTAGAGTCCACTTTTAATTTCGGAGGTTGAAACGGGCTGCCGGCGAAATATTAAACACGATGAGAAATACGGTAACATGAGAGCGAAGCAGTTTATCACAATACTGTTGAAGGAACGGAGAACCGTAGACCAAAGATTAGGTAGACCGCTTATTCGTCTTCTGCGCATGTACCCAACATTGACCCACCCCAAAGGAACACATCTGTCAAAGTCATATGGTTGACAGTGATGAACTTGTTTATTCATATCTCAATTTTCAAAAGACAGTAACTTGTGTATGAATAAAATACTTTCACCAATTTGAATTTAATCTAACTGCATTCAAAATTGGCTAGAGGAAGTATGCAAATATCTCAAAGCACCTGTTTACTAAACAGTGTTCTGACCTCGTGTTCAATCCACGCCGCTTTTGCTAGTCGTGTTTGGCAGAAAAGCAGTTCAACGTTGGGACACGGAGAGTGGTTGTGCGCAGCCAGCGAGATCGGTCCACCTCATATTTGGTCTATGCGGAAACCAGACAAGCAGCGCTGACCCACAACGAAATAACCAGCTGTGCCGGCGCACCTAGCATGCGCACTCTACCCTACAGCCCCTCTGCGTGGTTCACAGACACTCGTATGCCGAAACCCGGCATCACGTAACTAAGTGTGAAGGTTGCTAGTTCTATTTNGGGGGCACTGCGCCACTCCCCAATTATCTCTTCCTCTCAGTCGTGTCTACTAATTCGACCAGAGTTGCTGACGCCACATATCGGAGCGGACGAGTCCAACTTCCGACAATACGCCGCCTCTCCCGGCAAGCTCGCTATTTCCAGTTTCTTCGCCCTGATTTCTGTACGAAATGTTCTATCGAAATGTTAGGCACATTAAGGTAACAAGAATTACATAATATCTTTTTCAAACTTTTTAAGATTTTAATTTCCGTTTTTAAAACATATGTGCAATATTTCAATGTATTTTTTTTTTTTTTTGCAGGACAGAAATTAAAGACGATATTTTGTTGCCCATTCACAAAATTCGTTTTTGAAACATAAAAGTGGTCCTCGAAAAGTGTCCGTCAGCAAAAATCGCTAAGTAACCCTATTTTTTACGATATTTATTCTTCTGTAAAACAGTGTTCTTAACCATAGCGACAATGCTGTATATTTTTGAACAGACTGCTGTATTAAAACTCTATAGTCACCGCTTGGAATTCTGAGGAAACAGAACAGACGCGAATCTTGTTAACGATATTTTCCATCGCCGTCGCAAAGCTGCCTTTAGGCGTCTCGTATTGTTTACTACGTATTCCCCTTGAGAGATGGAAAATACGTTTCAGAAAAGACGAAGGAATCGACCATGGCCTTTGTCGAGGAACCATCCCAGCAGTCGTCTGGAGTGATTACGAAAAGCCATGGATCACTGAAGTCAAGATGGCGGGTCCGGGAACCGAACCCGGGTCCTCCCGAATCTGCCACTTTTCTCGGTGAATGCGCGGAGTCAGCAAAGTTCCGTTTTAAAATTTTAAACAATATTTTGCACTATGCGGCATCAAAAAATTATTTCTCGAGTATTATTAAATTATAACTCCTATACTTCCATAATCAATTTTAGACTAGGGACTGCATGTGTGTTTGGGGAGGGGGTGGGAGTAGGGGTGAATGAGTTATTGTTTCTTGCTGGAGATTACAGAAATTTTATTAGCAACGGTGGTCAAGCAATTATGATTTTAGAAAATGTACAAACAATTACCCCATGTCTCAGAGTACTTAAGAATATGTGTAGGGGAGAAATATCCGCTCATTTTGCGAGCTCCAGTCGCACACGCTAGCAAAATGACGTCACTTGCCAGCATCATGTTGGAAAACCGTTCGCCAATCAGCGCCTGGTAGCCTACTTGTCAGTTAGAAGCCCAGCCAATAAGGAACCTCCTGCAGCATGGGGTAGCCAATCAGACACAATCCCGTTACCAGGGCATCGCAAAGCCAATCAGAGAATGGTTACGCCCACAACAAAGGAACCTCCCTGCTTTTTCACTTATATGCGGTATCCTTACCTGTTCTGTGAATAAACCTTGTCGATGACTTAAATAAAATACAAAATCTAAATTAACGAGTGAAAAGATTTGGGCTGCTCTTAAGATTGATGTCTTGAGAGCCGTTAAGGGTGAAGCGAGGTGAGAATGGAGCGGCGCCGGAATGCAATGGTGGGGGAAACTGGAGATCTCCAAGAAAATCCGCCAATCAGCGGCATCGTCCGGCACGATTCCCGCACACGCAAAAATCCGTGGTCGATCGAGTCGGGAATCGAACCCAGTACGCCTTGGCAGGACCATTACACCACCGTGGACCACTTACAAAATATGTGATGCAGGTTGTGGCAAAAATTCAGTAAATTCAAGATGGCGGGAAATGGTTCCCTATAAACACGTTTGTTTGTTATACTGACTGGTCCCGTGTAAAATGGGCGACGGTTCCAAAGCGGGGACGCGTGTCTTCGCACAAGACGCCGTAGGTGCGCCGAGAGCCTCATAACACCGGTCGTGTGACGTCAGAGCTACCCGCCGAAGGGAAGATAAACGATCCGAACACAATGGACACCAATCCCCTCCCTAGCCGCTCCAGGTCCACCGCTCCTTCGCCAAGTAATACGGCTGTCGTCTCCGCCTGCCTGCACGAGATGAAAAATCTTCCTGCAGCTAACGTGCTAAGTTTTTCGGGATCATTAACCTTCACCTCATCCGTCCCCCTCCACCTTCACCAACCTGGGCCTGCTTTGGATCGTTAGCTTAGACATCTTTCAGAATACATTATTTTGATCCTCCTTTTTCATTGTGCCGTCACGGAGGTGGCTTTACCAGGCGTTTTTTTTTCTTGTCAGGCGAACAATCCTGATACAAGCTACATTTAAGAAAGGAGCTGCAAAAGTTATCCTTAGAACCGTTTCATAGTTCCGTTAGAACAGGTTGAAAGATAAACGCTTATGCTGAGGAAAATATATTTCTAGAGTCTGTTCACGGTTTCTTCACACTTTTGTTAATCACACTTTTGAAGAAGAAAAAAAACACCTCCATGTATGACGTTTTTGGTTGCTTTCTAAATATGTCATACCTCAAAAACATTTTATTCTTATGTTAACATAGAATTACCTTACTTCCGTTAAGTTAAACATCTAACTATATTTTATTTATAAATTATAATAGTTCATTTTTAACTAATATGAATTAAGACAGAGAGAAAATAGGTGAGTTGGTACTGCCTAGTAGGAAACAGTTCTAATGCAAATTATTATTACACTGAGTGCGCACGAATGAGGCGCGTTGGGCCTCTGGTATAATTTTCAAAGCTTTCTTTGTTCGATGCGGGGGAATATTCTGGAAGTAGAACTTTAGCAGGGCTTCACAAAAGTTGGAAGTAACGGTTCATTGAATACATCACAGTTTTGTATTATTAAGGAAAGCTACCCAGGAGACGATTCGCACACAGTACATATTACAAACTAAGTAAATTGATCCGATATCTATAGGCCAGTGTTGAAGATGAGCTATGGAGAATGTTCTTGCCGATAATAGTATACATTTTAACTAAGCCCTTCAGGACAGCGTAGCCGCTGTGGCTGAGCGGTTAGACTGAACACCTCTCACTAACGCGAACCGGGTTCAATCCCCGGCCGGGTCACTCCCGGATTTTCTCAAGTGGGAATCGTGCCGGACGATGCCTCTGGTCGGCGGGTTTTCTCAGGGATCTGCCGATTCCCCCGCCTTTGCATTTCGGCGCTGCTCCATTCTCGCCTCATTTTACCCTCATCGGCTCTCAAGACCTCGTTGTTAAGAGCCGCCCAAATCTCTCAACCCAACTTTAGGACGGCACAAATACAAGGTTGAAGTGAGTTGTCTATATTTTTCGCTATGGTAATATCAGTTGTGTTGGTTTCTCTGTTTTCATTTACCTTCGCCCTATTTGTCCTGGCTACGTCGGACACGCTTACTGTACTCTGCAACGTTTATTATATGCTGGCCGTCGGCCAATGGAGTTGCGTGTTCACTGTGTACCAATTAACGTATCGCGACAGATGTAACACGTTTTACTATCCATAGTGTACATTTAATAAATTATTAAGAACAGTTTTACTCTCACGAATTGAAATTTTTACTAGTTATAATTTTTTTTTTTGCTTGAATTCCTATGAAAAGTCCGCCGAAACAATAAAACCATAAAAGTGTTAGATTTGTCTTCAAGAGCAAAGCATTTCCGATGTAAAAGTAACCCTGTGTATTTACGTGCATACTCCTCGAATGTTTAAGGCCGTCAGTTTTTCTTTCGCGGAAAGATTAATACGCAAGTTGGACTTTAATCGTGTAGGTTTCCTATGGTTACTGTGAATGCGCGTGAAAGCGTCAGTTCCCAGTCTTCCTTGTAGCTAATCTAATGTGCGGTATTTTCTACGCCTCTTTGACACGAATATTGAACGCCAATATGATCGAGCACGCGGCACGTTGTTTTCACCACTTGTCTTACAACCAGCGAACAAGTACAGGTCATACCAAAAACATTACGTGACTGCAACACTTGAACTAAGAAGTTAATGTGAGATCGAATGGTTTAAATAAAGTAGTATAATTTTTTAAGTAATAGCAAATGAGGTCGGGTTCATTTTGTTTTATACACATTAAAATAAAAAGATGCAAAAGTTTTTAAAATAGTTTTTATACTAATTAGACGGTGTCGCTTGATCGGCTTATTAATACTACGTCTTAGGTACACAGCATTTACAGGGGTTAAGACACACAAGTACAGTAAATATACATTGATTAGAATTCGGAAACTGTCGAATGTGCTCGGTTTCTCTCGCCTAATGTTACCAAATAATTGCAAGTAACCTATGTTCGTTTAATCTATAATAACTTATGTTCGTCTATAATTCTGTGTAATGTCAGGTCAGTTTAACACTTTGAGGTTGGCACAGACTTGCTAGTGTTAAAGACAAGGTAGAAATGAGTCTCTCATTTCCATCATTGCAGGAAGACCATCTCCTATGGCTGGAGCTCCGAGTATTTCGCGGATTGATTTGAGCTAGGATTTACAGTCCTATATACACTCGAGACACTATTGTTTGATTATTGGTTGCTGCAATTAAGTGAGGAGTTTGTACAGTACTGTTAAAGCTCACTCACACTACTGCTTCCTGCTTTTTACTGGCTCACAGCTAAACTGAGCGTGTGTAAATTACAAATTCTCACTTTGTAATGTCGGTGGTGACGCGGATGATCTTGCCAGCTGCTTTATCATTATTGATGCGTCGCTTATTAACAGTTATTTAACATCGCAAATACATTTGAGCGAATACAAACTGTATCACGAGGGTGAAACTCTGCAGCCAGTTATATACATGAGACGATACACGAGTAAACAGACACAAAGACCGCTCATACAAAGAGGACTGTGCTACCGCCATCAAAATTAAAGTATCCAAATCAAAAACGTGTTTATACTATATAGAGAGAAACTACATGATTAATTATTGTATATTTACGCTGTAGAACATAGTATATACCTCGTTTAAATACGTAAAATATTTTTTAACACTTTGAGAAGTATGCCTGAGTGTATCTCGGGCGAGACAAACTTGGACACTTGAAGATGAAAATTGCACAACTATAGAGTCATTGTTTTCGTAGTTTTCATCATTTCTTTAGATTAACACTTCGACCCATCAAAAAACATTTTCGCGTAGAAAACATTTATTTTTTCATACGACTACGCAAATGAACACAGTGGAATATAAATCAAGTTAAGTATGAATGTAAGACCGTGAATTCGGCATTACATGGGCTGACATCCGGCCAGTAATGATCGTTGTGCAGTTCCTTGTATTTTTCAAGGTGTAGCGTGGATCAGTAAATTGCAGTGAGTGGGAATACACAGACCAACAGAACGGATGTTTCTGTCGTGGTGGAAGCAGTTGACTCGCTTCTTTCTTGCCCTTAACACTTTCAATAATCGGCAAAATTATTACCAAAATTATCGCTTGTGCCAAGATAGATGCGCAGAAACGATATATGTCTGTGAAGAGCTGAACAGTTCATTGGTAGTTGCTTGTAGCTTCCGCCATGTCGACCGTCCGCTCATCCACAAAGAGCTCAGCTGTACCGACGAATGGTTTATGACGGCCCGTTATATTCAAGGGCGTGGATATATCCACGTCCATCTATAACAGCAGTGAACCGAATTAATAGGTTTTATCAGTTTGTCAATCTCGTTCACGTATTTTACGGTTTTCCGTTGTTTTCTAATCCTGTGGCAATTTTAGAGCGGCAGGTTTCTCGTGTGATGGTTAGAGACAGGAACAATTTCACGTTTTAAACTACTCTTATGATAGACTTCATTGTGTTATGTATTTTGGAGCCTCAGCATTCTGTTCATTGGCTCCTGCCCCAGTGTGCAGCCAGTTTGACCTCAGATAAAGCGGCCTGGTATTCGGTGCTTGATTCCTTGCAGGTCTGTTGTTGGCTCAGAGTTAGTCTGGGCGTGTTTAATAAATTGTGATCCAACTGAAAACGTGACAGAAATACACGTGTTTTTCAGATCCAGCTTGTCCTAAAATGAATTCGTAAAATTTTACAGTCCCTAGTTATGGTCCTTGCTGATCGGACTCAAGATTAAAGTAGATTGTATGAACGTACAAGATTTTATGTCAGTGAATATAAATAAATAGATTGCCAATATTGCATTCGGGCACAATGTTAGAAGTGTTAATGAATGTAAAAATTTCCAGGCCTCAAAGTGTTACATGCCGAAGTTGCAAGACCGTAGAACCTCGAGTTCGGGTATCTTCAGGGACCGCCGTGGTGTAGTGGTCAGACTACTTGCCTCCCACCTAGGTGAACCGGGTTCGATTCCCGGCGGGGTCGCTCCCGAATTCTCGTATGTGGGAATCGTGCCGGACGATGCCGCTGGTCGGCGTGTTTTCTTGGGGATCTCCCATTTCCCCCGCCCTTTCATTCCGGCGCTGCTACATACTCATCTCACTTCACCCTCATCGGCTCTCAAGTTCCCGATGTTAAGAGCCACCCAAATCTCATTACTCACTCGGGTATCTTTGGTAAGGTTTATTTCTCCCTATTCGAGTTAGGAGGGCCTGTCCTCGCAGGACTTTCCTCCCGGCAGGGACCACTCGACGGTAGTACGAGGGAGGGGGGGGAGGGTTGGCACTACGGCCAGCTTGCAGGGATATCTCATGCTGGAGGAGAGAGAGCAGTTAGCATGAGCGCCCCGGGAGTGCGTTTCGCTGTTTGCGTCGTCGCGAATGTGTCTTTACGACCTGCCTGCTTCNTCTTTCTAGTGTTCTCGCCGCCGAACATCACCCGCCCTAAGGTGTAGAACTACGCAGAAATACGCTAGAGGTTACCATCGGACAGCCAGCTCACTGAATAACCAAGTATACAGAAGTGGATTTACGTGGGATCTAGTGAGGTGGCGAGACCTTTGGACTCGCATTTGGGAGGACCTGGGTTCGAATCCCGGCCCGGCCCATCCTGATTTCGGCATTCCATGGTTCCCTGGAATCTCTCCGGGCGAACGCTGGGACGTTTCCTTGCAATAGGTCATGGCCGATTCTTTCCCCGTTCCTGATTCTCTGAGCAACTTGCTCCGTCTGTAATGACCTCGCTGTCGACGAGACTTAAGCCCTTCCTACCACCCTTTGGCGAACGGGTACCTATTCTCTAATTGGTAGGGGTAGTAAAATTTGGCGAAAAAATTTCAAGACAATTTATATTTCAAAACACCGCAGGGTCATTTGCTTATCTTTATTGGCTGAATTACTTTTTGACACGTGTTAACTGTCTGCACACGAATCACGTACGAACCGTGCCCATGTTGCCGAATTCTGAGTGGCTCGGTCAAATATGAAACGCCTTCTCAAGCAAAGAGCAACCAATTGCAGTAAACAAACGGCTGCTGGGTGCTTACAGTATTGAAGTCTATCGCGTAGTTGGGGTTTTTTTTATTTATTTTTTTTTGCAAAAAATTATCAGCACTAGTGATTGGTTTGCGCTAGGCTCTGGAAACAGATATTGTGTCTGTTTGGCTAACCTGTGCTGGAAGACTCCGTATTGGCCGGCCTTCCGCTCCACCTCTGTATTCTTAAGTGCTCTGTAACATTACTTATTTTATTAGGTTATCAAAATACACTTTACAGACGATACCTTCAAACAATGTGGCCTCAGACAACGAAAACCACTAATTTACACACCGAGAACCCTCGTGCATATTATAGAATATTTTCCATAACGTTCAGAAGAAATTATAATTTTTCATAAATTACTTAAAAAGGAGCCCTAATAAAAAAAGGGGGGGGANTTCCATAACGTTCAGAAGAAATTATAATTTTTCATAAATTACTTAAAAAGGAGCCCTAATAAAAAAAGGGGGGGGAGATAAGGGTATAGTTTCTGTTGATCCGAACAACGTATTTTACATACCAGGTCAAACTTATGAAACAGCTCTGAATTAAATATTCTACGTCCTCGTGTGTTCCGTAGCTTCCCAACAGCTCATTTAATAGATCTATTTCATTCGAAATGACACCCTCGAAAACGGTAAGAATTTTCATTTGGCACTATCAATTANCTCATTTAATAGATCTATTTCATTCGAAATGACACCCTCGAAAACGGTAAGAATTTTCATTTGGCACTATCAATTACGACAAATGGAAGATCTGAAATAATACCGTTTGAAATACACGGGACTCGGGGGGAAGCCTCAAATAATTCCAAAAGCTATTTTCTTGCGAACCATTTAACACTATATAAAATGCAATAATTCGTTGAGTTAATCTTCAAATTCACTGCAAGTGAGTCTTAGATAGATCCGAAGGCATCAAATATGGCTTCTTAAATTAGTCTCGCATATTCAAATATATTTTTAACCCGTTCAGTCACCGTGCCCACGATCGTGTACACGTTGCAAATAAACGATACTTATGAGCGGTACTGTACACAGCAAGGAATCAGTGCCCAGTCTTCGGCTCTTTGGCATGAATGGTTCAATGCCAGTGTCATAGAGCACGCTGCGCATTGTTCACTGGTTGTAAGAAGAATGCTGAACATAAGTACAGCGCATACCAAAATAATTATGTGATTGCCAAGCATTGACTCAAAAATTAACGTGTGAGCGAAATGGTTGAAACAAATTCTTCTCCCTTACTGCCTTCACTGTGTTTTCGGAAAAATTTTGGCTTAATTTGAAGGGGTGGTAGGCCATGCAGAGACAAACATTTAAGGCGCCCGTCGACCTGGCACTTGAACTGCGTTGCAGAGTGTTCCAAATACACGTTTTTCAACGTAACTATTCAGCGTGCGTCCAATGTGCTGATCTACGAAAAGAACACACACTTCAGACGAGAGCTGTTAACTACTTTCAAAATATCACGTACGTTAGAAACATCAATTCAGAGTACTCCAAAACCCCTAAAAACGGCATTTTCAAGGCGCTGTAGCTCAAAATGCACGCATCAGATACATACAAAACTACTATAGGGGCCTGCACTGAACCTTCCTAAAGACTTCCCACTAATAAAATAATATGGTCACCGCTGAAAGTCCCATAGGTACACGCAGCACGACGAGAACACTGCACGCCAGTTCAGAGCCTTGCGCTTAGCGGCGATGGCGTACTTGATGCGCGTGGCAGTGTCGCCCTTATCGCTCCCGCGCTTCTCGGCCTAAACGTGGGAAAAAGTTCCAGGTATACGGGGGCCTTAAATGTAAGGAACAAGTGTCCGGAAATTCCCCTCCTCGAGTTAAAGGCATCAAACGATGCACGCATCATTTGAATTCGGCGCGCTGCCTGGGGCAATCACATGTTGAACTTCAAGGCAGGCGGCAAGAATTATCGCAGTCAAGTCCTTCTCACTCTTCACAGGTGTGTGGTAAACTTTGTATGACCCCACAAAGAAAAAGTCTAAGGGTTTTACGTCGGGAGAGCTGGAGGGCCAAGCTGCCGGACCTTCTCGCCCCACCCACTGTCCAGGAACGGTGTCATTCAAGTGCTCCCGTACCGCGCATGCGCCATCATGTAAGAACCACAGCTGTTGCCACACGGCGATTCTCATGTTTTCCTTCAAAACAGGCAGTGCATCTTCCAGAAATCGCACGTAAAAGTTACTAACCAGGCGAGGTGGGAAACTGTACCGATCAATTAGGTACTTATTGGCAAGTCCAGTGCAAACGTGCACCACGAACATTTGTTGATACTACCCCGTTACATGTTGGTTGTGATCACTCTTCACATTACAGCCTTTTGTTTCAAACATTCCATCTCTCGTGAAGAATGCCTCGTCACACCGCAATAAGATCTCAACAAAATGTGGATTGTCAATCGCTCTTAAATTTGTATCAGTGGAAAACCACTGATTCGCAGTGAAATTCAACTGCTCTAATCAGCGGAAATGGCTCCACTTATAATCGATGGAAAACCACAGGCTGTTTCAGTGAGACAGTTCTACTGACTGAATAATTGGCATTCAACTGCGTGCGGCGAATTAAATATTGTTTTTATTGACTTCAGTCAAATAGTTACGAGAAATAAGCGTATTTCCGTTAGTCATTGTTTATATTGTGTAATTTAACTTAATTTTAAAACAGTAAAAAATAATAATGCAGTGTCCAGGACTTGAACCCACATCATCCCGCTTCTATACCGTCACCTTACATCGCCGACGTCTGATACAACGGGGAGAATCCGAGTATTATAGTTATCAAAAATATAAAGCTTTAAATTGTATGCCCTTGCTTTACGTTTTTAGTTTGATTGGTAACATTAGAATTGTTAAAACAAATAGTATGTATGATTGCACTCACTTCGCCACATTTAAACCTTCACACCGAACCCTGTGATATTACGTACGTGAAAACGAAATTAAAGACTGAATTTTCATTTTGACTCGTAAAATGGTATAATAAAAAGTAAAACTCGCATAAAAAATATTTTTATTGGTTTTATTAGTTTACACTTTATTATATCATTTGATACACGTTATTTAACTAATCCATCAGTTAAAAACAAATTACGGAAAAACAACGAATAAAATGGGTGATGTATCAGTGGAAAATGTCATTAAATCAATAAATGAAGGAAAACTGGCATTTGTTACTAATTCATTAGTTAATTGACTGGAGTAACTGTTGAATAAGTTAGATATTAACTGATTTAAACAGCGAAATTCTCACTGATTTAGATTTAGAGAGTTAATATGTACTAAAATTCACTCACAAAATTGCACAGAGTAGAAAGTCCGCTGGGCCTAGCGCCTGCACTTTATGTGGGCGGTATGTGTGCGACTATTGCTCATGTAACACCTGCCCAATCTGTTGAATCACTGACGCTTATTTTGTGCGCAATTGCACAGGTGTTTGTGTTGGATTGTGCTGCCACCTGATCCAGAACTACTTCCTCAAAACTGGGTGTTCGAACACGTCTCCTCGCTACAGCGTAATGACGTTTTGGTCGAAGCTGCCGTGTGCCATGTAAACGCTGGGAAACCCGTATGAACGTACTCCTATTCGGCTGCCGCCCGTTGGGATAACTGCAATTCCGCGTACCTCCCTGCAGATGTTCACAGTGCCGGCTAGTTTGCGAACACGTACGGCGCCATAAACCCACTTGCACATTCACTACTTAATTCATTACTGATGACAGCTGGGGACTGTCGTCCGCTCTCCATTTGCAGGTCAGTTCGGCTCAGGTGTCTTGGCTCGGCCCGACGTCATTGGCCCAGGCAGCGCACTAAATTAAAATTGTGCGTGCATCGTTTGACGGATGTAGCTCTGTAAGGGGACGTTTCCGGACACATGTTCCTTGTATCAAAATATTTGCCTGTCTCGGTGTACCCTACCACACCTTACAAATATGCCCAAAAATTTACAAACGTCCAATATTTTAACGTGCATAGTGACTGGTATTCTGTTAGTAAAGTTGGCAGCGATGTAGTTAACATATTTTATGCCTTATCACTTTGGGTTGAGACTGATTTGCACACGTTTAAGCCACGCCAGAGACGGGATTTATTTTATTTTATTTCTGCTTTTTTGTTCATGAGTATAACAACAATCTAAAGGCATATTCACGCAACTAAAAATTTCACTTTTCATTTGATTGATGTAGGAATAAAGTTACAGGGAACATTGCAATGTATATTTCCACAAGCCGCAGAATGACACAAAACTGGGTAGAAAAATATCCCCCAAACACGCCTCTCAGGGGTGGCCAAACAACCGCGAACTGCCGGCAGACGGTTCATGAGTTGAGACTGGAAGGAATCGCGAGCTCGCTGACATGCAGGCTAGACTTCACAGTCATTTGTATACTCAGTCAGATTTCAACCGTACAGTTAATACGGGGTAGAATGATCACGCTAGCTGCGCAAACCCAGTTTCCGTGTCACAACATTGAACTGCTTTTCTGCCAAGGCGACTATCATAAACTATGTGGATAGGATTTGATGTCTGTGTAAACATGTGCTTTGAGAAGTTTGTGTACTTCCTATAACCAATTTGTAAAGCATTTTGATCCAATTCAAATTGGTAAAAGTATTTGTCTTTTGAAAATAAAAGTACAATCAAAAACTTTCATCACTGTTGACCATGTGACTTTAACAGCTGTAATCGATTCCGTTGGTTGTGATCTTCCACGCGCGATGTTAATGGGCGAATGGATCGGCTTTCGTCTATCACTCTTGTTCTTTCCACGTCAAAGCGTCTCATCCATTCAAACGCCTTTAGTTGATTAATGGTTCTAGCTCCATACGGCAATAGATTTCCCGTAGGTTTGCTCCCTCTGGCCACAGAAAGTGCACTTTGGCGCTTTGTTCCTCGATGGTGCAATCGCTGAGTGGAGCAGCGTTCATATGTCCGACCTCGTCGCTGCCTGCCACTCGACTGAACGGTGCATCATCCCGTGCCCACCATGCGTCAGCGCCTCAGTGTTGTTGTCATCGCGTAGTCTCAACATTGCCTTTACTTTTTCGTTCACCTTAGTATAAAATGCTTGTAATTAGAGACCTGTAAAAGTAGCATTATTGTACGGTTGCAGATTAAAGGCTAAGCTATTGTATGCTCGTCTGGCGTCTGCCATTGCTCTGCCATTTGTGTGGCATCGGACAATCACAGCCAAACGTAGAAGCTCAACGACTGAGCCTTCAATCTCGAGTAACGTGGTCACGTACGTAAGTGACACCGTGCAGCTGCCAGTAGGCAATGAAATCACAAATTTCGCTCAGGTAGGTACAAGGAGGTAAAGTCTAGCCTGATGGAAATAACGCGAATTTTGCACGTCTATATACTTACGTGTAGAGAATAAGATTTTTCGCGAAAATGTTTCGTGCCAAGATAGTCTCCGAACCTCTAAAGTCTCCCAATATTTTAATTAATGGTTGGATAACACATTAACATCGTCTCGCAGGTGAAGCACATACTTTCAGCGTGGGAGTGACACAAGTTTCATTTGGTCAGCCAAACAAGGAGATATTACCTTACACACACTACAGCCAGTAAGAAAAGAAACGTTGCTGACATGTGCGTAGAACGCTGAAATTTAACATGATGCCAGGTATTTTCACAATAAATACCATCTTTAAATACATTGTTTATATAGGAAAAAAATTACAAATATGGAGTAGTTTAGATGGGTGATATTTAGTAAGTGTGAACATTCCATGAAGATACAGATATGAGGACAGAGGTATTGTTGAGTGTTTGTGTGTATGGTGCAGGGTTCCTGAACGCGAACCCGTCTCCAGGGCGGAGGGCGCGGGTGGCCAACTACGGCCTTATGGACCAGATGGCTGCACTGCACTGGGTGCAGCAGAACGTGGCGCAGTTTGGCGGCGACCCCGCCAATGTGACGCTCGTGGGGCATGGCGCCGGTGCCGCTTGCATACACTTCCTCATGCTGTCACCCGCCGTCACTCCAGGTACGTTTGTCCCTGTCTCCCTCCCTTCCACCACTCTTCTCATCACTCCTACTGCCTGCATACACTTCCTCATGCTGTCACCCGCCGTCACTCCAGGTACGTTCTGTCCCTGTCTCCCTCCCTTCCACCACTCTTCTCCTCACTCCTACTGCCTGCATACACTTTTTTTTGCTGTCACTCGCCGTCACTCAAGGTACGTCTGTCCCTGTCTCCCTCCCTTCCACCACTCTTCTCATCACTCCTACTGCCTGCATACACTTCCTCAAGCTGTCACCCACCGTCACTCCAGGTACGTATGTCCCTGTCTCCCTCCCTTCCACCACTCTTCTCCTCACTCCTACTGCCTGCATACACTTCCTCATGCTGTCACCCGCCGTCACTCCAGGTACGTTCTGTCCCTGTCTCCCTCCCTTCCACCACTCTTCTCCTCACTCCTACTGCCTGCATACACTTCCTCATGCTGTCACCCGCCGTCACTCCAGGTACGTTCTGTCCCTGTCTCCCTCCCTTCCACCACTCTTCTCCTCACTCCTACTGCCTGCATACACTTCCTCATGCTGTCACCCGCCGTCACTCCAGGTACGTTCTGTCCCTGTCTCCCTCCCTTCCACCACTCTTCTCCTCACTCCTACTGCCTGCATACACTTCCTCATGCTGTCACCCGCCGTCACTCCAGGTACGTTCTGTCCCTGTCTCCCTCCCTTCCACCACTCTTCTCCTCACTCCTACTGCCTGCATACACTTCCTCATGCTGTCACCCGCCGTCACTCCAGGTACGTTCTGTCCCTGTCTCCCTCCCTTCCACCACTCTTCTCCTCACTCCTACTGCCTGCATACACTTCCTCATGCTGTCACCCGCCGTCACTCCAGGTACGTTCTGTCCCTGTCTCCCTCCCTTCCACCACTCTTCTCCTCACTCCTACTGCCTGCATACACTTCCTCATGCTGTCACCCGCCGTCACTCCAGGTACGTTCTGTCCCTGTCTCCCTCCCTTCCACCACTCTTCTCCTCACTCCTACTGCCTGCATACACTTCCTCATGCTGTCACCCGCCGTCACTCCAGGTACGTTCTGTCCCTGTCTCCCTCCCTTCCACCACTCTTCTCCTCACTCCTACTGCCTGCATACACTTCCTCATGCTGTCACCCGCCGTCACTCCAGGTACGTTCTGTCCCTGTCTCCCTCCCTTCCACCACTCTTCTCCTCACTCCTACTGCCTGCATACACTTCCTCATGCTGTCACCCGCCGTCACTCCAGGTACGTTCTGTCCCTGTCTCCCTCCCTTCCACCACTCTTCTCATCACTCCTACTGCCTGCATACACTTCCTCATGCTGTCACCCGCCATCACTCCATGTACGTTCTGTCCCTGTCTCCCTCCCTTCCACCACTCTTCTCCTCACTCCTACTGCCTGCATACACTTTCTTTTGCTGTCACCCGCTCTCACACTAGGTACGCCTGTCCTTATTACTTTGACTGCTGTCAACATCATTTGAAGTCTGATTTCAGCAGAGTTCTATTAAGTTTACTGTAACATTATGACTCCCTGCATTCTTTAGAGACATTGTCGACACAGTATTATGTCATCAGCGGTTTTCATGAAGTTCACTGCAATATAAGTTTATGTTGACAGCACTCGAAGTGTAAAATTACTGAAATGAACTGAATAGACTTATGTCATCTTACCTTAGATGGAATAGTTCACTGGCACTCTGTCAACTATGCATTATATTTTACCTGACAGATTGCCACTAATTAACATTGTATAGTATAGTGCATAGTGTCCTGTGAAGTGTGAAACTATAGGAAACTGCTAAGTGGAAATACGGAGACCAACAAAACTGGTGTTCTCTGAAGTAGTGGGTATAGTTGACTTATGTCTAACTTGTAATGAATGCCTTTAAATATGTGCCAGAGTCAAAGCGTTATTATTTGGCATCACACCTTGACTACACATTCGTGTAAATATTGCGTGTGAAAACGTTCTTCTGAAAGGACTGCACTCTCGGACATGCCATTATGAAGTGTTTATCCGTTATTGCAGGGTTGTACAGGTCGTGTCAAAGTATGGTACAATGGCAAACATAGTGCAATTGCACCAGATAATAAGCTGAAATTTGCAGTTCTTTAGCAGTAAATAATTCTTTAACTGTTACTTCACACTATATTTAAACGCGTTTGGGAGAGTGCCGCAATTTCTTGCGATTTGAGTCTTTTAGCTTTATACTATCGCGATATTTTAAAGTGCTGAATTATTAATAGAAACTCTGGCATTTCGCAAATTCACCTTAGTACAAGCTATACGTGAAAGACATACTGTGACTTTTTTTTCATTGGGTCACAGTTTGTTAGCCACACCTTGGTCGAATTTGTTCCAATAACTAACTGCAAGAAAACAAGTACAGAATTTGGTGCAACCTGGTCTGGGGTATAACTGGAGCATCATCCAATAAACAGCTAACTAAGGCTGTGTTTGATTTCACCATCTGCGGGCCCTTGACTGGCTTTGTGTCCAAGAAATGTGAATCCAGGTCGTGACATCAACTGCCGCTGTTTAAATTCACAGTTAAGGGCACATAATGCACCCTAGAATGCCCTCTTCAGCCAAGGGCACGAATCACTTGCCCTCAAACTCTTGATCGTTTTCCGATGCCCAACTGCAGCTTTCCACAGCCGCGAAAAAACACTTGTTAACGTCCCACAGACAAATGAAACTCACTTGGAGTGAAATTTTACGGATCAAAACTCGAGAAGGAAACAAACAAATGCGTCCGAACAAATATTTTCCATGAAGGAAACAAGGATTCGTGACGCGGGAGAGGATCAACGGTAAGTGATAAAGGACACGTTGCACTGAAATATGGAGAACGAAGCCCAATCTTTTGAGCTGTCAATTCCCAGGGAAGAAGCACAGTAGCGGATAGCTGCAGCTACTGGTGCTTCTCGTAGCGCAGTACAGAAAACTGCGCATGATTCAGGCACGCCATTGTGAGCATATTGGCGGCATCGTTAATACAAAACCCACACAAATCACTGGAATCGAACACTGCCGGAGGCTCGAATACGCAAAGGATTGTGGAGTCAAGCATGTTGCCGAATGAATAATAGTGGCTTAACAAGGTAGTGATATGCTACCGGAGGGTGTGAGGTGGGGGAGGAGGCTTATGGAATATCCTTCAAACGTGAGAGGGGTTTGGTAGCCCTCCCTCGGGAAAATTTTTAAAACTTGACCCCCAAATTATGCATTTTTTAGCCATTTTATGAATGAATAAGTGTCGCCCATTGAGGAATAGGCGGATTCACCACCCACTACTCTTAAAAAATATAGGTAGCAAAATACTGGCTCTGTTGGGCGATTGATCACCCTGAACCTCCCTCCCTAATTCGTGGTAGTCGTGGTCAGACTACTCTCCTCCCACCTAGACATACCGGGTTCGATTCCCGGCGGGGTCGCTCCCGGATTTCCGCATGTGGGAATCTTGCCAGACGGTGCCACTGCACTGATCGGCTGGTTTTCTCGGGATCTCCCGTTTCCACTGCCCTTACATTCCGGCGTTGCTCCATACTTATCTCACTTCACCTTCATCGGCTTTCAAGACCTCGATGTTAAGAGCCGCCCAAATATCTTCACTCCATAATCCCCCCACCCCCATCCTCTCAATTCCCGTGGTTACGAATTACCTCACTGGCAGCCCGGGAGATGATGCACATTGTTATGATGTGATGAGGCCTTAGCTGAATGGCCTGCATGATCACACCTTCAAACATTAAACCAGGGCACGAGCGTGATTGCAACAGCACCTTATGAAAGACAGTTGCAGAAATCCCCTCCACCGACCAGTAAACATGGCCGAAATATTAAACAACGCAACCGATATAGGCCAGCGTAACACTGGGAGCGGCGTCTTTTGTCGTCGACCCGACCAGAGAGAAGACCACTTAAGATGGGTGTGTCCGGCCGTCGTTAACCGCCTCCTAGAATTAGCCTCCGGCAACATGAGCAAGGTGTGGACTTTCCAATTATATTGTAATAGTGATGGCGTGAGGTAATAACAGTTAAAATAATTAATTAGCATCTTGGTATACCAGTTAGAGCTCCCCCGATCAGAAGTCACGTAAATAGTTATTGTGTAATCCTTATGTGTAATAAACTCCATCTTATACTGTTGTGCTCTACCAAATCATAACTTATTGAGCTACGCCCCTAGACACTTTCACGTCAGAATGGCTTAAAAGCTCATTCGTAACAACATGTATTGAGAGCGGTCAGAGTCTGAGGAGAGCACCGCAAGCGGTCTATCTACAAGTCCCGCACGGAGTCCAGACCTGTCTTCGCGCATCAAGCGCGGTCTGTTGGGACAGTCGTGCGGGGAGGTTCCTGGCACGGAGGTCTCCCCCCCCCCCTCCATCCTTNCTCGCCGCATTTCCATTCCGCACTTACCTGAAGTTCACATCTGAAGGGATTATTGCACACCCCCACCGCTCGCCGGTACCGACACATCTGTGGCTGGATGCGCCGTGGATTATCTGCCTTTACGTGTGCCGTGTGCAAATAATTTTGACACGGTGGACAGTGAACGTCTTGAATTTCTATAATACTGATGACAATATTGCTGTCTAAGCAATTAATACCACACAATTTAACTATTAATCTTATAAAGCACAAGTTTCTTCACATACAAGCGAGATTCAAACTTTTCCTTAAAAGCGCAAATATAAGATAAAGTAGTGAGGGGCAGCCACAAGGACACAGATCAAAACTCTCACTACATAAAACCACAAACAGTATTTTAAAAAAGAGCACATTGACTACTCGTATTTAACCAAACTCAATTCGTTGCACGATGGGCCATTAGCGTTACTTACATGAAATAAACCAAACCACAAAAGAACCAGGGCGGCTAACAAACACGTTAAAAACTTACACATAATAAAACACACTGCTTTGAAACGTGATGGAAAATGCTGCCGTGAAGCGGCTTAAGTTGCTGCCAAACCCAGCTTCGAGCGGCAACCGAAATGTAATTTAGAAAAACCGAACTCCTTGACAGCACGTCCCAGAGTAAACACGCAACGCCACAATTAACCAAACACCCAATCTAAAACCATTAAACAAACCAACCTCGGACACACATACTCATGACTCGCCATAATTTGACGACCCAGAGGAAGTGCTCTACGTGGCAATAGTGATGCACGCCTTCAGACGTGCAAACGCCGCTAACGTAATCGACAGTAACAAATTGCGCATGCCTGGGGAGGAGGGGAACCAAGGAGCAACGGGCACAGAGAGGAAACATGAGAAGGAAGCCAAGCGAGCACACGAGCTCGCCGTCGAACATCAGCAGCGCGTACGTACCCCCTCGACCTAACTCCTTTCTAAGTCACTCCACCTAACTCCTTTTTGAGTCATCAAGCAATGTGTGTAGTCCATTAGTGGTAGCAAATACTTCATCTCTACCCACGCTCTCAACCTT
Organism: Clitarchus hookeri; assembly: GCA_002778355.1. Lineage (NCBI taxonomy): Eukaryota > Metazoa > Arthropoda > Insecta > Phasmatodea > Phasmatidae > Clitarchus > Clitarchus hookeri. The sequence continues at coordinate 238,392 of NQII01000644.1, forward strand.
GCGACATGCACAGTATTACTCAAGCCCTCGTAACTTGAATGGGGAAAACGAGTCCTTACCGAAGATACCCGAGCGAGTGAGTGAGTGAAGAGATTGGTCAGCTTTTCGGGNCCATCTTGTATTTACGGAATTTTCGCCGTAACTCGCAGCACATATTTTATATTTTAATTTGGACGTCAGCAATTGCTTTGCAAATGTTCTAAAACATGTATTGCTAGACTACTGTTGCCAGGATCATCTCTATAATCGCGCGAAAATTATTATTTATTACTGGCAATCACTAGTCAAAAATTAATAATCGCGGTGGAGTTGTAATAGTTTGATAACGATTTAGAAACTATCATCTATACCATGTCGTGCGAAAAATTTCGTTAAACATTCTTAAATGGGACTTATGGCAAATGAAGTGTAAATCCAAGATGGTGGGGTCTCATCCTCCTTAACATCGAGGTCTCGAGAGCCGATGAGAGTGAAGCGAGGTGAGAATGGAGCGGCGTCGGAATGTAAGGGTGGAGGAAATTAGAGATCCCAGAGAAAACCCACCGACCATCGGCATCGTCCAGCACGATTCCCGCATGCGAAAATCCGCGAGCGAGCGAACCCGCCGGGAATCAAACCCGGTTCGCCTAGATAGGAGGCGGGTAGTCTAACCACCATCACCACCGCGGCTCCCAACATCGTTTCTTGTTTCCGATGTATTCATTCGTCGCATAAACAGCTGCTGCGAATAACATCAAACGCAAACACGTTTGGTCTCCTTTGTAGTGGGCTGGCGGTTAAATCACTTCTTAAATTGGCATTAAAAAAAATTCCTGCCAGTTACTGCATTACAAGCCGTAAGTTGTGCTGCGCACTGCAACAAGCCAGTCACTTGAAAACATCCTGGGCATTATATTTCATCGAACATGCTGAACGGCATTCTCCAGGAAAGCTGACACCGAAATGGAATCAGTAGCTCTATGGCTTAACGACGAGCACTAAGAAAATATGGCACCATCACCTACAAACTAATTTTATTTAACTATTATGCATTTTTATTTATCATGTGTTATACTATATCTTTTATTAAACTTTTTTTTTTTTTTTTTTTTTTTTTTGCTGGATCAAGCTGTTAGTCGGTGCGTCATTGTTAGTAATATTTTCTCTGCTTTTGTCACTTGTCAGAAATATTAGCTCTATATACGTTGCTTGTGATCGTCTGCTGTAGATAAGGACGCCCGATTTTTGCGAAAAGATGTCACCACCACTTGCATTTCAAAGCACTTTAGCTCAGGTCCACTTTCTTGATTGCATGATACACGTGTTACGCGTCTTAGGTGTCCGCCCGCGAATCACAGACGTACTGTATTCGTAGTAACGTATTCGTAATTGGCCAGACAATTAAGATAAATGTCTTCTCACAAATACACGCCGTCAATAAGCAAAAGAAAACTGATGGTATGCGCATAGGGTATTGAAATGTAACATGAGCGTATATCTTTTAATTCGGGTGTCCCTAGCTATAGTTAGAGACCTTAAGAGAAGATAGAGACAGGGAATTCATTTTGGGACACGCTAGCATTCAAAACATGTACATTCCACTGTGACAGCAGACAACCAATGTGCAGGTGATATCAGCATATTTGTACATAAGACTGTAACTCGCAAATTTTTCAGGTCTCTAGCTATAGGTAGGGCCAGTGACTTTGCTTAAAAATCTGAGCACACAGTAGACTTCAATACTATATACACACCCTCAGCTGTTGTTATACCTCCATTGGCTGCTGGTGCTGTGTCCTTCTTTGACCCAGCCACTCAGGACTAAGTAACTCCGACACTGAACCTTCGTGATTCGTGCGCAAACGGTTAACACGGGCCAGAACATATTTTAGCCAACCAAAGAAGCTGGACGACCCTACAGTGCTTTGGACTGTATCTTGTCTCGAAATCTTTTCGCGAAATATCACTGCCCCTAGCTATAGGTTGTTAACGGTAAATTGGACACTTTTGAAATGTGCTTGTCTGCACATTGTGTATTATTCCATCATATGTAAAACTAATATTGCTACCGGCCTGAGAGCCTTATTTGCGCGTCATCCTTGTGAGATTATTAAGAAACTAAACTTTCTAGAAATTTGCTAACTCCTACAATTTCATACATTAAAAAACACAGAAAGCAAATACAAATAATTTCAGTATTCACAAATGTTTAACCAACATGTTTAATCGAACATTAAGACATGGAACTACTTTCCCTCAATCGCTACCAACCTTACTGGGCGCTGGCCGGTCAATGTGCCCGTTAAAGTATGCCTAGGTAGGGGCAGTACATTTTCAAAAAGTTGATTTCGAAAGTGCTCAGTTAACCGTAAACAGCCTATAGGTATATGTTACGTGGTTATATACCTTCATGAAGATACAATAAATAAATATACAAACAAAGCGAGTTAATTTATTGGGGTCAATAATTACGCTCGTCCTACCTCGTGGCGGCCGAGAGAGTTGGCAACACTCGCACCCGCCTCAGACGACCTCACCACAGAGTACTTACTAATTACAGAGGCGAATTAGCCGCTTATTCCGTATACTCCAGCCGAGCACGCCAGTAGAACGGCGTCACAAGCCAGGAACATGTCGGAACACCAATCGCCAATTCGCGCCTGGTAACTTGCTGGCCAGCCGGAAGTCCAGCCAATAGGGAACCTTTCTCAGCACACGGTAGCCAATTAGACACGCGACTTGTTCCTAGATAACCGGAAATCTCGCGGGTTCATTTGGCAACAAGCTAGACTCCACAATCCTTTGTGTACTCGAGCCTCATTGGCTGATGATACAGTTTTACCCCAGACCAAGTAACACGGGATTAGTTTCTTGTTTACTTGCGTTGCAGGTTAGTTATTGGTTCTAATTCGTCCAGGGAGTGTCTTTGAAACTACTAACCTATTGTATAAAAAATAGCCAAGTGTAGGCCTACGTGTGTTAGCAGTCTAACTTTTCCTCAAATGAATTCGCGAAATGTACGTGTGTGTGCCTATTTCCCAAGGCCTCGCGCAAGTCGATCAGATAATGGTTACGCCGACTTCAAAGGAACCGCCACGCCAATTCGTCTCTCGTGTTTTTAAAGGCAGTTAACGGTAAACTGAGCACTTTTGAAAGCCCTGCTCAAGATACACTTTTTGGTCAAGTGTATTTGTGAAATTATTCCAAAAGTAAATATTTTCCAAAATTTCCTAGTCTTATATCAATTTAAAAACGAGGGAACAAAATAAATAATTTCAGTATTTACAAATGTTTACGTAACACTTTTAATTCAGCGTAAAGATACGAAACTGCTTTCCCTCCGTCGTTACCAACTTTACTGGGCGCATGCCACTCAGTATGTCCCTTGGAGTGTGGGTGAAGAGATTTGGACGACTCTTAACATCGATGTGTTGAGAGCCGATGAGGGTGAAATGAGGTGAGTACGAAGCAGCGCCGGAATTAAGGGGCGAGGAAACGGGAGATCCCCGAGGAAACCCACCGACCAGCGGCATCGTCCGGCACGATTCTCACTTGCGAAAATCCGGAGTGAACCCGGTTCACCTTGGTGGGAGGCGAGCAGACACCAATTCGTCTCTCGTGTTCTTATCTACCCTGTGGTCTCACAACGCCACGGTGAAGCCAACCCCTGACGGGAGACGCCGGAGTTGGCGTGCACAAGTCCTGGTATTCACAGTGCGACCGCCGAGAGACGTCCGTCCAAGTTGGTCGGTGGAAAGGGAAGATTGCCAAACACCGGAGAGCCGGCCAGCCCCGGGACGATACAAACGCAGCGGTAATCTGGGGAAAGTCCGGGAGAGAGGTTATCGGCCGCTAATGGCCGAGGAAGACATTACAGCGGGCCGCGGGTTTAACCGGGCATTAGTCTCTTCGCCCACACTCCGACGGAAGTTACGCACGAGCGGAGACGCTACAATGGGTGGCACGTTGTTCCGACGGGGGTGGCTAGGGGTGTGATCAAACGCGGGTGGGAGAAAGTTCCCGAGGGACAGCAACTGTTCCTGGAGACTTCTTTCGTCTCTCTCGCACCCGACGAGGCTGGGAACCCCAAACACCATCCCCACTCCGCCCCGAACCACCCACGTCGACGGCGGAGACAAATGACGAGAAGATTGCCTCCGGAGACTAGGAAGCATGAGGGGAGGGGGGGTGCCCAATAGTGTACTTGTACTCCCCTCTCCCCCTCCACAAGGGTGTGGCATCTCCCACCAAAACAAAAGCAGCGTTACCAACAAGGCGGTGGCGTTCCAAAACGTTACTCGGGAGTAAAGTAACACAGAGTAACAGCTGACGAAAGCAAGAGTAAACGTAGTTTTGGAACGAGCACGACGTAAATAGCATGTTGTGTTTACAAATTATGTATTGATTAGGAACCAATGTAAATTCCAAATTATATTTATCACTTTCTCCAGATTCTTTATGCAACATTTATATATATTAACCTTTAAATAAAAATACTAATTTCTATCGCTCGTATTTTGTAATTTTCCCCGTCGTGGCTGTTTCCAGAATGTCCACATTTCCTTTCAGTTTATTTAATACTACTAAATTTCCTGCTATTTTCAGTTTTCCCTTCGTTACTTGCTGAAATAGTACTTTTGCAAGATTCTCAGAGTAATTACACTACAGTTTGGTAAAAACATTTACTCAAAGTGTTTTGGGACAGCCAAAGAGAGAAGTTTACTCGCAGAGTAACGTTTTGGAACGCCACCCAAACGAATGATAGCCCCCTGATCAGACTTTCAGGCATCGAACACCCCTTTCAAGCATTATTATCCTTTCCTAGTCTTAATTTTAGTAAAACTCTATTTTATACTACATAAATTGGTTGATTTTTGCATGTTTCCTGTCGAGGGGTTTTTACGGTGTCTATATTCTCGAAACGAGGATGACGCGGATTCGATGCGAGAGATATGCCCCCCCCCCCTCGGCCCATTTTTGTAGCTTAGGTTAGCTAGTTATTACAGGAGGTAACCATGGCCCCAATTGCGGCCATATGTGTCCAATGCCATTAAATCAGCGGTGCACGTGTTCTGTTGTTAGTATGTTTCCAGTAAGCCTGGACGTAGGGGGCCCTGTCTTGTGACGTACTTAGATCCCATATTTACCCAGATCCTCCGACTCTCGTATTAAGTTTGTGTGCCGCGGTACAACGTTTCATACAAGCTCGGGCGGAAGTTTCTGCGAGAGCTGCCATCTGAGCCCACTTGCAAACATGTGTGGAAGTTTATATGAAATAACCTGTCACATGACACATACTGCCGTACGAGTAATGGCACAATTAATGTTATGATGTTACGTCTGCAACTGTGATTCAAGAACCGACTTCGCTCACTACTTCTGCAATATTTTATGCAAATAGTTTTGTTGTGATTATAGGAATTTTTTGTGTTAAAGATACACAAATGGTTGCCATAATTCTCACACAATACTGTCATGGCATCAGTAAACACTTTCGGGGTTTTTTTATTTACTACTTATTCTGGTTTAATAACCTTATATCGTTGTTTCTCAAAACAAAATAAACAAACTTAGAACGATCGTATATCTGATTGGCTAAAATTTCGGCCTCGTTGGAAACCTTCCAACAAAACTTGCACACGACCGATTACGAAAACTTCCGTGAAAAGGGCCAGCATTCTTCCAAATCTCCCATAGAACCATCCATACAAGCAGCCACGCAGACTTGCATGGCTGCTTCCATCGTGGTACAAGGGCTTTAGTTTTAAGGCTCTTGCCTACCTGTCACTTGAACTGCGTCGCAGGGTGTTTGAAATACTCGTCTTACAACGAAACTAATAAGCTTGCGTTCTATTTCCCGATCTACGAAAAAAAACACGCACTTCAGACGAGGGCTGTTGAGTACTTTCAAGACGTCACGCATATTATAAACACCATTTAGAAGTACTCCGAAATTGTTATAAACAGCATTTTCAAGGCGCTGAATTTCAAAATAGATGCGTAGGATACTTACAAAACTACTTAAGGATCCTGTTTTGAACGTTGCCACAGACTTTCCACCAATGAAATAATAGGGTCACCGCTGAAAGTTCCATGGGTACACGCATAGCGTCGAGAACACTGCGCGTCAGTTGAGAAGCTTGCGCTTAGCGGCGTCGGCTCACTTGATGCGCGCGGCAGTGTCGACTTTATTGCTTCCGCGCTTCTCGGCCTCAAACGCGGAGAAAAGCTGTAGGTAGGCGGGATCCTTAAGGTAGGTCAGAAATAACATTCAGGAGGAGAGGAGAAGAGACCCGCCACTCCTTATCAGTTATTTGGAGAGGCGCGTGAGGGATGGACATTCAGGCCACCCTCAAGAGGGCTGCATTATTCAACACGTGTGTGTCTGAAGGGATGAGTAGAGATCGGGAATGGTTGTATACTTCCTGTTGGGTGGAGGAAGGGGTCACTTGACCATTGTGCAGAGCGTATATTTTAAATATATATAAAGGCATTATGCACTTTCTTTGTCAAAAATAAATTTTAAAAATTCCTTGCGAACAGGCTATACATGTCACGGAAACGTATCCGCTGTATGGAACTTCTCCGAAGAAATTTCGTGAAAAATATATTTTGTTTGAAACGTCTATCTTTAAGACTAACGCACTGAGGCGAAATTTTCTTGAAATGAGATTTCCTGTTTAAACTTCGCAGCTGCCAGCCGGTAGGCAGTGCCCTTAAGATTAGTGGCATTGCAAGGGGAAGTACTGTCGCAGAGTGCTTGAGAATACCGAGCGAAACAACCACTTATACCGCTAAATCCAGCCGCACACACGACCAACATGGCGTCACTGGCCAGCAACATGTCTGAGCGCCTTTCGCCAACCAGCGCTGGGTATCCCAGGAGGCAGCACAGCCAATAGGGAATATTTCGCAGTACGCAGTAGCCAACCAATAAGGACTGTTCCCAGAACTTCGCGCAGACAATCAGGGAATGGAAACCCCGCAATCAAAGGAACAGGAGCGCTATTTCGTCTCTGTGTATTTATTTACTCTGTGGCACTGCCTCATAATTTGGGGGGGGGGGAATATTAAATTAATAAAATAAAATTGTTGTTTTAAACAGCTTTGATAATATTTCAGTTAAGTTTTAAAACATTCACACGACAGTTTCATGTCATCGTGAGTTTTTTTTTAGGGTGGGGGATAGGGGTTATGACTCCTGTGATCACCCAGCCCCCTCCACCCTCTGGATACCATGTGGTAGCATTCCACCCTTTCTGTTCACATTTCTGCTCCAGACCTCAAACAAATAAAGCTTAACTAATTCTAGTAAAATTTTACCAAAGAAACAACACGCACTGATTAATAGTATTTTGCATGAGAACTATTTCTTACTAAGCATTACCGACACACCTATTTTCTCTCTGTTTTTATTCACATTAATTATAAATGAAATTGAGTAGAATTTGAATTTAACCAAAAATAAGATATTTCTGTGGTAAAGGTACAAATCGCTTCTTATACATGACATATTCAGGAAACAGCCAAAGTTAACATACATGAGGGGATTTTGCAAAGTTTTCATTCGAAAAGTGTGAAGATACCGCGAATAGACTTTAGTGTAACTGAGTCTTGAACAGTCCTGTACAATGGAACCAATAACAAAAGATGGTGGCTCGGGTGTATAGAGGATTGTGAAGTATAGCCTTCTGACAAATCAATCCTAGAAATACTTGGAGCTGTTGTCATTAAGAAACCTCTACAAGACAATTAACGTAACAAACCTCAGTTTACATATATATANGTTTATATATATATATATATATACATATATTTATATATAAACTATTTATTAATACCCATTACCAAAAAGTAGAAACCCTGGAAATTTTGCGGATTCATTTTGCAACAAGCTAGACCCCACATTCCTATGTTTACTCGAGCCTCAGTTAAGTTGATAATTGGCTGACGTTCCAGTTTTCTTTAGACCGAATAGCACGGAGTTCTGTCCTTGTTTTATTGCTGGTTAGTTATTGGCTGTAATTCATCCCAGGCTTGTCTTACAAACTGCGATATACTCGGAAAATAAAGTCAAATGTACATGTGTTTGAAGTCTATCTTGCCCTCGTATGAATTCGTGAAATTTCCGGTTCTCTACTAATGTGATATTTGCAACTTTCACAATGCAAATATATTTTTGTAAAATCTTCTGATTTGTGTTTTGTTAGAACCTACGTAAAGAATAAACTTTATTCTTCTCACTAGAGTAAAAATTTAACGAGATACGTTCACATTTTATTAAATATTATGTCGAAAAAATGGATTTAGCAAAACCTTGGCTTACGCAATTACCTAATTTTAAAGGAAGCAGTACGTAACCTTTCTTTGTCTTACAGAAATAGCGTTCTTTACTAACGCTCAGTGCCAAACGCATTTGTATTTTTTTACCGTTTCCTCTTGTAAACACCATTAGAGGGTGTGAATAATAAANACCGTTTCCTCTTGTAAACACCATTAGAGGGTGTGAATAATAAATACAAAATAAAGTTAATACTTTATATTTTGGCTGGTGCAAGTGCGGGCCTAACACGAGCTTTTGCTCAGAAATGAATAGAATTTCTCAATTTACCGCCAACTTAAAAGATACCTCTTTGGGAAAGCAGCGCGCCTTGCGGCGGACATTTTCACTATGACAAACTCTCCCATAATGAACGATTTCGCNTACGTAACCTTTCTTTGTCTTACAGAAATAGCGTTCTTTACTAACGCTCAGTGCCAAACGCATTTGTATTTTTTTTACCGTTTCCTCTTGTAAACACCATTAGAGGGTGTGAATAATAAATACAAAATAAAGTTAATACTTTATATTTTGGCTGGTGCAAGTGCGAGCCTAACACGAACTTTTGCTCAGAAATGAATAGAATTTCTCAATTTACCGCCAACTTAAAAGAGACCTCTTTGGGAAAGCAGCGCGCCTTGCGGCGGACATTTTCACTATGACAAACTCTCCCATAATGAACGATTTCGCCCCCAACCTGAGTAGAAAAAACCTTAACCAANCCCCCAACCTGAGTAGAAAAAACCTTAACCAAAGGACAACTGAATGTGTGCACGCAGAGTGCGTGGAACTATTGGCGAACATCATGTGTGCATTGTAATGGGGGCAGGGTATGTGTGCGTACAGCCTAGTGGCCTGCCCGATGGATCGTTCGTTCGCTGTCAGCCTGTAGAGAGTATGGCGTTACGTCAGGATAAATTAGCAGCTGAATTAAGTCGGGAGAGGAAATGTAAACACCTCGAAAAAGCCGTATCGAAGAATTCTATGTAATTATTCGCATACAGGAATTTATATAATAACCGACCCGGCTGGGCATTGTGCTGGACAAGGAACATTAGGCCGCAGAGTAGATAGATATACAGATACTAAATTACGTGGCGGCTCCTTTTATGCGCGCGTACCCATTCTCCTATTGGCTGCACGGGGCTCTGGGAACGGGCCTTGCACCTGATTGGCTACCGCGTGCTGCGAAAGGTTTCCTAGTGGCTGGGCTTCCCCCTCGTGCTGACTCGCGAACGGCGTCCCGACATGTTGCTGGCCGGTGACGCCATTTTGCTTGCGTGTGCGGCTGGAGTTCGCTGTACAAGCGGCTGTTTCGCATCTGTATCATTAAGTACTCTGCGTTGGGAGTTCATCTTCTAGCCACTCAGGATACGTAAGGCCTATTGCTCAAGTACTTTAGAAATTAGTAAGAAAAAATATAGTTCATTTAAGAGTAAAATATTAAAAGATTTAGCAGCTTTTTGTTGTAATTTTCATGCATTTACGTCAGATCGTATTATGGAAATGCGCAAACTTACATATTCCTTAACATCAGACATTCCTTCGGAGTTGAAAATACTCGAGCACGAAACAGAATAAGTTACTTTTTTATCTCCTCGGGTGCGCGCCCTCCCCGGAAAAAAAAATTATAATCTCATTCGGTATTCCCTGTGTGCCGTGATCTCATTTCGGATTCCATACGTGCATATTCGAGATGATCCTGGTCGCAGAATTTCCTTTGATGACGGAGGGGAGGGGGGGGGTGGTAGGATGTTGCCTCGAAGCCGCGAAATACGATGCCATTCCCTCGCAAGATCCGGCCAACCGGGGCGTTGCTGTCGACACTCGCTCCCCGCAGCAACGGGAAAACTTCCCAGCTCGGATCTGGCGTGAACACTTTCCCCCCCTCTTTTTTTAAATGAAATTCTCCTCTCCCTCCCCCTTTTCTAATGCATTTGCAACAGCCCGTCCACAGCTAAGCAAGTTNCCACTCTATGCATCCCGCATCTCACCCCTTTCGCCTACGTAGAGCTACTCGGTCGACGCCACCAAGCCCAACTTGCCGCCGGGGGTGGGATTACTCGCAGTTACGCCCCCCGGCCGCGACATCAGTGGTGAGATTACGATTCTCGTGTGGGAAGGAAGCGAGGGGAGGGGGAGGGGGTGGGGCGTTTCCAACTGGATGCAGAGGCTGGCTGGAGGTCTGTGCATGTGCATACAAGAGTGCTTGTCGACACAAGCCCTCGGTAAGTGGAAAGAGCCAGACTATTTGTTAACTTGTAGCAGCTCACCTTGCGATAAACACATCGTTATGGAGATTTGTTTATCTAGGATTACTTAGTGCAGTTCTAAGTGGTGGAGCAAGGGGAATAGTGAGGGTGCTACTTACAAACGTATCAAAATAATAATTAATCACTTCTTTGCAATCGTGCAGTGAGGAACTGTGGAATTTCTGACAGTTGCACTCGTATGTTATGATTTATACTCTATAACTCTTTTTATACTATACAATTTCTCTTTGATTCATACAATTTCTAACCATTTTTCTCTCGGATAAATATTATTAAGAGAATTAATGCCAATCTTGTATTCATGCACGCAGCGTTCCCTAAATGTTTATAATAGCTAGACTACGGAATGGAAACTTACGTTGTTATCCAATAGATAATGTAGGTACTGCTAAAGTCCAGGGCACATGTTAAATTAAAACATGGTATGTTTATTAGACACCTTATTAAGAGGATTCGTCAATGCAGAAAATGTTTACTTGTGCTTGGGAGCAGACTGCGAATGGTTCCTCACCCTCCTGCATATGTCATTAGGAGAGCAACACTACAGTAACTATTTCTTCCTCTCGCTCTCTCTCTCTCTCTCTCTCTCTCTCTCTCCCTCNACTGCTTCTATGGCTTGTACCATGTTGCCCCAGTATTTTATACACCTTTCATTACATTCTTGTATGATATGCAATACCTTCATAAAAATAACTTTCTCCAAATTTTAAGTTTTGACAATTGTAGATAAAGCGAGAATGATGTTTGTTGAGATTGTAACAATGTTCCTAATGAACCAAATTCAATAAATACTAAACAATAATTTATAGAAAAATTGCCGAATGTACCTGAAAAGCTATTATTTAAGTTCCTGATAAAATAATCTGAAAAAATATTTTTTTTATTATAATTACCAATTGAAACATTTACTGTTTAATGATTTGCCACTTAAATTTTTTTTATGTAGTATTTTGTGTACAAGTTGCCAGAGTCTTTACATCCTGTAGTTATGCGCACACACAAAACTGCCTCAATCATAAGTTCCTGTGGACTTCGAAACCAAGTTATTATGGACTTGGCACCCATAAATTATTAGTTATTCCTCCTTAGCACATCAGTATAATATCATAGAAATCATGAGAACAAATATTCTTCTACAAAATATTAATAGCTCAGAAGCATCACGAAAATTACTGGAAAATTATCATGCAAATTATTTATATTTCTAAGTCCTCAAATGTACCAGTGTAACTTGCAAATATTAATAAACTTGTGAACAGTGAAAAAAAAAACGTAATTGAATACTTTCTATGAAAAATTGTATACCATGTTCTCCGATAAAAAAAATTACCAATACATGCAAAGCAGTTTATTAATTTCTGTGGGATAAAAATTATATGATTATATATTTCTGGGCTTAAATTATTCCTCTGAAATGCCATTCTGTCATCTACATACCGCAGTTTTAAATGGCCTAGTGCTTTCTGCCCATATAGCAATTTCGATCACATATCTCCATGNTGTGAACAGTGAAAAAAAAAACGTAATTGAATACTTTCTATGAAAAATTGTATACCATGTTCTCCGATAAAAAAATTACCAATACATGCAAAGCAGTTTATTAATTTCTGTGGGATAAAAATTATATGATTATATATTTCTGGGCTTAAATTATTCCTCTGAAATGCCATTATGTCATCTACATACCGCAGTTTTAAATGGCCTAGTGCTTTCTGCCCATATAGCAATTTCGATCACATATCTCCATGCGACTCCTAACATTTTTAGCATGCAGGTATTATAATTATTGTCACAGTAACTGGAGACAGGGGAAGTGGAAAGTGTGCCCATCATCCTAAAACAGCCCCTTGGGAACATGTGTGTGCATGTTGCAGGCCTGTTCCACAGAGCCGTGCTGCTGTCGGGGTCCGCCCTCAGCAGCTGGGCGCTAGTGCGTGATCCATCCGAGCATGCGGGGAGCCTTGCGAGGCAGCTCAACTGCTCCCTGCCGGAGGACCTGGAGCAGGACCACGAGGACATCGTCGACTGCCTCAGGAACGNGCGAGGCAGCTCAACTGCTCCCTGCCGGAGGACCTGGAGCAGGACCACGAGGACATCGTCGACTGCCTCAGGAACGTGCCTCTGGAGCAGCTTCTCCAGGTATCCTTCCAACCCAACTGCCTTGGTTTACGTAACTGAACAAAAAAAAATCATTGTTTACACATCAGATGGTTATGCGCATTGTCTAAAAATGATGGGAATTGTTTATAAAAGTGAGCAGCTAACCATAGTGATATACTCGAGGTAGGGACAGGGACATCTTGCGAGTAGATTGACCTCCAGGAAATACTCCACAGTTCTCTACATACAGAAGCATAAGTTCTTTGTTCATTGGCTGGTGCTCCAGTGAGGGGCGGATCTGCCCCAATAACAGGTATTGCAGGATTCGGTACTTTTCTCTTTGGAAGGTTTGTTATTACTTCAGATTCCTCAAGGGTGTGTCTAATAAACTGTATACAATCCAATAGCAAATAGATTTTAATATTTACATTTTAGCCTGTCCTAAAATTCATTTGCATAATTCTGTGTTTCGTAACACGAGCCTTATAATATTCTGAGTAATGCCGTGGGTTGAGCTCGAACCATCACTGGTTTGTNTTCTGTGTTTCGTAACACGAGCCTTATAATATTCTGAGTAATGCCGTGGGTTGAGCTCGAACCATCACTGGTTTGTCCGTTACCATATGAGCATGGTGCCTTAGCAGTCATAGCTTATAATTAATTTTTCATTTATATTTTTAATTTATAATTTTTAGAGAAAACTAGCAGTTATACATTTACTATAGGGCATAGAGATGGAGAGAAATACCAAGTACACACTTCCATTACCTGGGGCATTAACCTAGGACCCCTCACACAATAAACTGGTGCACATCGAATTATGATGTGTAATGTCGGTACCACTGAGAACCACATGAACTGAGCAGCTTTGCATGTTTCCCCATCATCCAGGAGAACACTGCACCACAGAATACCAACCTTGGTACCAACAGCAATGTCTTTTTGAATTGTTGGAAAACAAGAACTGATCGATGCTGCACAAGTCTGGGAGCCGAAACAGCATCGCCTCCGCCTGAGAGAGCCTGCAGCGCCAGTTCTNAACTGATCGATGCTGCACAAGTCTGGGAGCCGAAACAGCATCGCCTCCGCCTGAGAGAGCCTGCAGCGCCAGTTCTCTCACTTCTCTGTTTATTCTTCCCTCTGTGTTTTAGTGACGATGATATGAAACATTCAGGACGAATCTGGAATTTTCTGTGGCCCTGCTTACTATTGCATGGTAACTGGTTACTCGCGTCTGCTCCCTTCATCTTGCCGATGTTACTTTTTTGCATGAATAATTTGACACAACTCTGCGCCTGCTGCTGGATAGAACCAATGCCTGCAGTGTTAGCGATCACATCAATAAGAACGAACTTCACCATATGCAGATTTCTTAAAATTGTGTGTCCAGTGGAAAACAGTTTATGCTAAATTAAATTCGTGCAAGATGGTTTAGCTTTAATTATGACCTTGTTTTCTTTTCCAATGTAATGTATTATCTAACTAAAACATTTTATAAACTCAGCCACTAAGTTTTACTAATTTTCGCGTCTTATGTAACATTCCAGTAATGGGTAATAGGAAAAAAAATTTAACTTGCAGTGGCTGGTGTTGTTTATCATTAATATATTGTTGGGAGGAAATGTATAAATTCCCTTGCAGTGACGGTCCATAGCATAGATAGTTACACTAGAGGCATTCATTCAAGGAATTTCGTTTGCTTGTGGGTGTATTTGCTGTAACTTTCTTTTTTCTTCACTGTCTCTTGTGTTGTCATTCATTCTCTCCCAGCTGTAATTTTGTGTAATAGGAAAGCATGCTTCTGAAAGGCTATTTCAAGTATCTCTCACAAAACCCTTACGGCAAAATTTTTTAAGTACGCGCAGAGACGTTTTCGGGGAAAATCTTTGCCAGACTTTTAGGTTAGTTATCCGTCTAAAAGCAATTGTATAATGTTAACATTTACTGAAACGCGGCCTTGAGGTGCCTCGAAGTACATATATTTCGATAGGGTAAAAGTTGGGAATTATTTTGTTGGGCTGGTGCTTACAAATAACTTATTCTTAATGTCTTCTCGCTCTTAGGAGTGTGTTTACATGTTAATTTACACATAAAATTAAAAGTAAAGTATATCACGTATATCCAACCCATTTCTGGGATGCTAACCCACAATCATAGGAATGCTAAAGCGACCTCGGTGATCAGTATTTTTATAATCAGGGAAATGGCAGCTGATTAAGTGTACACAATGTTTAACCTCAGTGGTCGGGATGAGAATGAGTGCATCAGAATGTATTTGTCATACACAAGTTCGAAGGGAAATGTTTTGGAGCATATTCATTTCGGTGTAGAATGCTAGGCAGTAAAAGTAACTGGAATATGCCACCTGCAGTCTATAAGAAAAGTCAGCTTCCATAATTTGAATTTGACACGGTAGAAGCAAATGGGCGCACTCCGACTGAAAGTAAGCAGAGCTGAAAATTGATTATAGAAAGTGTCAACCGAAGTTCAAGTTAATTCTAACTGTGTGCATTGCATCGAGAAAAAAAATTGTTCTTTTGAATGATGCATGCATATAGTGAACAGGGAAGAATATAAAAGAATACCCCAAATTTGAAGATCTATAATATCAAAACCAAACAACCTACAACCTTGATTGACCAATCAAAAGAACCTTGGAACCATGAAGGTTTTTTTACCATACATTCATAAATGTTCAATGTGACCACCACGAGTGGCCCGAACGACATCTACGCGATAATCAAACTCGTTCCACACTCTTGTCAGCATGTCCGGTGTTACGGTTTGGATGGCGTCCGTAATTCTCGTTTTGAGGTAGTCAATGTTAACCGGCAATGGTGGAAGAAACACTTGATCCTCTATGTACTACCATAGAAAAAAATAACCACGGGGTAAGATCCGGGCTTTTTGGGGGCCGGTGATGAAGAGCCTAGTCACCAGCTGCTCCTCGACCAATCCAGCGTTGCGGCAACGTCTCGTTCAGGTATCCACGAACAGCTACGTACAAACAGGGTGGCGCGCCATGAAAGAAATATCAGACCGTCCCCTTCACACTGACGTGTCGAATGCGACCTCAAACCGATAGTTACGAACGCCATCCAAACCGTAACATCGGACATGCTGACAAGAGCGTGAAACGAGTTTTATAATCGCGTAGATGTCGTTCGGCTCATGGTGGTCACATTGAACATTTATGAATGTATGGTAAACAAACTTCATGGTTCCATGGTTAATTTGATTGGTCAACCAAGGCTGTAAGTTGTTTGGTTTTGATGTTATACGCCTTCAAAGTTGGGGTATTCCTTTATACTCAACTTGTACAATGGGAAGTAATGTACAACATAGGCAGAGCTTCAGAAAGTGTTTAATTAACCGAGAACTGTGCGTACCTTCATACGAGTGGTTCAGAGGGTTTCATACTGTCGGCAAATAAGGTCAGGTGAAGGTGGTGTTGGCAATGTTTCTCTGTCGAAGTCAGAACTGGCTTCTCCTCTGCCTTATCCAGGGCATTCTATGAGCAGAATTTTGCCTTGCTTTATCTTTGGGAAATATAGCTGTATTAGCACGCGAACTGCTGAGTGTCACAGTTCATGGAAAAATGGTAGGTTTTACGAGAATGGTCCAGTTAAATATTGTAGGTTTGTGGGTCATGGTCTCATGTTTCAGAGCCATGGTGCAAGGAAATATTGTAGGGATTTTGGACAATGGTACAGGGAAATATTGTAGGTTTCTGGGCCACAGAGCAAAGAAACATTGTAATTTGTGAGCCATGGTCCCAAGTTCCTGGGCTATGGTGCAAGGAAACATGGTAGGGTTTTGGTCCATGATCCAGTGAAATATTATAGGTTTGCGGGCCTTGGTACAGGGTTTCTGGGTCATGGTGCAAGGAAACATTGAAGGTTTTGGAACATGGTCCACGGAAACATTGGAGTTTACTGGGCCATGTTAAGTTTAATTCTGCTACAGGTTGGGAAGGTCAATGTTAAAAGTTTGGCAACCAAAACTTTCGCCACTAGGTAAGCGGTAGTGTTGGCAATGTATATTTTCTGCGTTTAAAAACAGGATAATTGTAATAATCATAAATAGAACAACTTCATAACTACGCAAAATATTTATCTTTTATTATTCACGTAGCTTAAAATTTTAATTAAAAGTTACCTTTTGGAACATTGCACACCTAGCGGCGGAAATTTTCCCTATGCCGAGCTCTTCCATGAGAAATCACGTTTGGTTCCTAACCTGAGTAGAACAAACCTTAGCCATGGTCCAGAGGAACATCGTATGTTTCTGTGCCGTGGTGTAGGGGAGCGTCCTGTGTCATGCTGGAGTGGTTGTGTCGACAGGCGGACGTGGAGCCGCCGATGTACCTGAACGCGTGGGGTCCCAGCGTGGACGGCGTGGTGGTGCTGCCCGAGGACGAGTGGCAGCCAATCCACGAGCAGTACGTGGTGGTGCTGGGCGTGGCGACGGCGGAGGCCGCCCACCTCTTCCCCGAGGAGGAGCTACGCGCGGGCTTCGAGGCGGACCGCCGGGACGTGCTGCTGCGCGCGTACGTGCGGGCCGCGTACTCTCACCACCTCGCCGAGATCTTCTTCACGGTGAGCAACGAGTACACGGAGTGGGACCGCACGGCGCTGCACCCGGCCAACACGCGCGACGCCACCATAGCCGCGCTCAGCGACGCCCGCTACGTGGCCCCCGTCGTCGCCACGGCAGACCTCCTCGCCGCCGGACCCGCCTACTTCTGCGTCTTCGACCACCCCCAGGTACGTCCGCCCCACCACTTGCTCTGTTACAGTTAGACTGCTCGCCTCCCGCCAATGCGAACCGGTCAGGTCACTCCCAGATTTTCGCAAGTGGGAATCGTGTCGGACCGTTGATCAGCGGGTTTACTCGGGAGTCTCCCGTTTCCCCCGCTCTTGAATTCCGACGCTGCTCCATACTAGCCTCGTTTCACCCTCATCGGCTCTCAATACCGCGATGTTAAGAGTCGCCCAAATCATTTTCCTCTCTCTCCACTGCTCCTATCTGCGCATATTTTAACTGTGCACTAAGTGTCTTGCGCACAGTAAAGCTGGTAGCGTTGGAGAGAAAGTAGTATCCTATCGTTGAATTAAAAGTGTCTACGTAAACATTTATGAAAACTGGAATTATTTATTTTGCAGTCCGTTTTTTTTTGTATGCAGCTAAGTGTAAAGGTTAGTAATTTTGTAAAATATTTACTTTTCTAATAATTTCGCAGTTTCACTTGATCGCCACATGAATAAGGTGATCAGACCCATGGCAATATTA
This sequence comes from Clitarchus hookeri, assembly GCA_002778355.1. NCBI lineage: Eukaryota > Metazoa > Arthropoda > Insecta > Phasmatodea > Phasmatidae > Clitarchus > Clitarchus hookeri. The sequence continues at coordinate 256,356 of NQII01000644.1, forward strand.
ATTTTACATTAGGCGGAAAGATATACAATGTTCATATACACAGATCTTGAGCAGGGCTTTCAAAAGTGCTCAGTTTACTGTGAACAGTGTATATGGTTAGGGACACCCGTATCACGGGAAAAGATTTCCGTGCGTTTTACATTTCGATAACCTACAGGTATATCACCAGTTTTCTTTAAGTTATTGGCCGCATGTCTTTGTGAGTAAACATTTTCTTACATGGCTGGCCAATCAGAATTATGTTACTGCTGTAGTGTGCGTCTGTGATTCGCGAGCAGATATCTAAAACGCATAACACGTAAATCATCCAAACAAGAAAGTGGATTTAAGCTAAGTATTGTGAAATGAAGTTCTTCTGAACCGATTCCGTTCAGCGTGTGGCCAGTCGTAACTGTATTCTCATGCGTAGATATTACAGGAGACAACTTCCAGAGCAACACAACAGTTCACACAGTGCGCAACACTTATTATTATTATTATCATTATCATCATTATTATAATCATTATTAAGGCACCCAAGAGCCACTTAAGCCTTTTTTTTCATGAAAGTAAGACCATTCATGCTGTGTGCACCAATCTTAAGTCCGTCACCATACCATAATAGACACTACCGTGCTTTAATTGGCTGCAGTTGAATGCAATCAAATAGAAGAAGATTACGCTCTTTCCGATCGCGGTGGTTTGGCGTAGCTATCATCTTACCTGTCAACAGCAACGTACAGGCTTGAACCTGTGCGCGCCGTCTTGATGGGGCCGAGGCCTATCCAACCTCTACGAACGCGCTTCGTGAATGGGTCCTCTTACTCGGCGGACCAGGCCGTCTTTATTAAAATACAATTTGTCATGAATAGAGACCTGAAAAATTCGCGAGTTCAATGACCTGCAGGCAAGACTCTATAGTCTTATGCGCAGATATGCCGATATCAACTGCACATTGGTAGTCTGCCGTCTCAGCGAAAGGCGAAGATTGGGCCAGCCTTCTCCAGGAGGTGTCAAACACCGCGTGGACCAATGGTTGACATTTTATTAACACACGTGTTTTGAATTATAGCTTGTCCCGAAATGAATCCGCGAATTTTTCAGGTCTCTAGTCATGAAATATCTTCGCAAAACAATTGGGTGTCCCTAGCTATAATCCATTCGTGGTTACTTCCAACTTTTCTGACGGCACTCCAAAGTTCTGCCACAGAGTAGATAATTACACAGAGACGAAATGGCATGGTGGTTCCTTTGATGTAGGCGTACCCTTTCTCCGATTGGCTGCGCGAGGTTCTGGGAACGACCTTGCGTCTGATAGGCTACTGGGTGTTGGAAAGGTGCCCTATTGGCTTGGCTGCGGGCTGGCAAGTCTAGAAAATTACACCAGTGGGTCAGTGCGCCGTATTTGTGCGAACTCAGTGTAATAACAAGAAGTATTATTTTTCCAAAGGTTGATTTCAGAAGTGCTTACCACCGCGAACAGCCTATAGTACGACCTGTAAGCTGTTCATGATTAATTGAGCACTTTTGAAATCAACCTTTGAGAAAATCACTTTACTTACCTGCATGTATTTAAACGCGCACGCTGGCTGGCGTGCGCCCAGTACAATTGGTAGCGACGAAGGGAGAGTAGTTTCATATTTTAACGTTAAATTAGAAGTGTTAGGTAAATAAACATTTGGAAAAATTGAAATGATTTATTTTTATTTGTGTTATTTAATGTAAGAGTTAGCAAATTTTTAATATATTTACTTTTCAAATAATTTCACAGTTCCACTTGACGAGCTCATAGATACAGAAATCAGGGCTATGGCAATGTTAATTTCACTTATGGTGGAAGAGTACTATGCACATATTTCATTCATGGTTAATTCCAACTTTTCTGTAGCTCTGCTTCAGTTCTACTTCCAGGCTATTTCTCCAGCTCATACAAAGAAAGCTTAATTAAAGCCTGTATGCCACGAATGAAGATTCCTTGGACGGTTCCATGCAAGCCTGCATGGCCGTTTGTATGGATGTTTCTATAGAAGATTTGGCCGTCTGCTGGCAGTTTTCTTGGACGTTTTCGTAACTGGTCGTTTGAAATTGTCGATGGCAGGTTTCCTACAAGATTGAAATTTTAGCCAATAAGGGAGAGAGTGGTAGAGTGATTTTGTTTATTTTGTTTTGAGAAAGAGCGTAAGACTATAAACATGTATGCATAGTAATTAGGAATCCCACGAAAATGTTTACTGATTCTAAAACATTATTGTGTGAAAATTATGGTAAACATTCATGTTTATTTAATTCTAAAGTTGTAATTCACTGAAAAAAAAATATTTTGTGGCAACCACAAAATGTTTTGTTAGTATTCACCTTGCCTTTTGTGCTGAACACTAAGTTATTTACTTATCACCAACAAACTTTGTGGCCAGTACACAATTATTTTGTG
>NQII01000644.1:264704-328650 GCA_002778355.1 Clitarchus hookeri
GGGGGGGGGCGAGTAGTCTAACCACTACAACACCACCGCAGCCGCCAATAAACGGCGATGTAACGCTTGCAGGGTGATCCATTCCGACACTATAACGTCCTGACTAATAACACGATTGAAATAAATGTAGTTTATTTCGATAGTGTGTACTACTACAATGGGGGCGTGACACCGAGGTGGCGCCAGGCATGCGCGGGGCTCGGTGGGGGCCAGCGGCGACTGGGGACTAATCTTGACTTCGTTGAAAATTTCTGGGCCAAGTGTTATTTCACGACTCCGGTGTGCCAGCGTGCTGATTATGACACCAAACGAAGGTTCTCATCTATAGAGCTGTCGATTTTGTAACGTCGCTTTTACTCATGTACATGTTAAATATGTTTTGTAACAGCATTTACAGACTATTGGATTCATTTTTATATTTGCGTTCAGATGGTTATTTGATCCGTGGTACGGAACTGGTTGGTAAGCCGACCATGGCTAGGCTTCACACCTCACTGGGGTGCAGCGTATTCTATGAAATTTGCATCTGTATAAGTTGTATCAAAATGTATTTGTTCTTGTGTTTTGGGAAGTACGTACTTCGGTGAAAGTAAGTGACGATACAGGATGTTTTTTTTTAATGAGTGCAGATATTTTGGGGGGTGCAATGGCATGTCAAGACGAGTGTTGTAATGTAATGGGCATGGTGTCGGAAAATGCATCCTTATGCTACAAATAAATAAAACGCAAGCCGCATATGCTGCAAGCAATAATTATTATGTAAAGAACATGTAGCACGATCACTGAAAGCGGGTTGACATCGGAACAGCGAGTACAGTATTACAACAACTGTTGTAAGTAATGGCCGTTGACTTGGTTGCACGGCGGCGTACAGTGCCTCTGTACTCGGAGCAGCTCACGTGGCTGTGGTGGTTGTCGTCGTCGACTGGACTCTGCCAGGTGGTTCTCGCAGCAGCGCATTACTGCTCCACACTTCCCTGCCGTTGTGTTGTGGACAGGCGAGCCACTGTTTACCCGCGAGGGTGTCTTCAACAGCAACACTGCGTCTTGCATTTTATTTGTAGCATAAGGACGCATTTCCGACACCACGTTCCCTACATCAAAACACTTGTTTTGACACCCTCTTGCATTCCCCACAATATCTGCACCCATTTCAATAACATTCTGTATGCATGTGGGATAATAAGATAGCACATTCATTTCGGCTCCGTGTAATTTATTTGAAGCAAGAGGACAATTAATTGCAAATTAATTGAGTAGCAATTTTCTTTAATTGCGGTCACTGACTCAGCCATAATGGACAAATGTTTATGTCAACGGAAAACGTAATAGTTATGGTTCATTGTTTTATTATGATATTTAGGCCTATACCATTATTAGGCATCAATAAATACACTAATAAACATAGTTACGATCCGAAATGTCACAAATAATTCAAATTAACTCTCGATCTGTATTTTGCAAGGAAGCCAATCAAATGAATGGCCAAACAAATATATGCAGTGGTTTTAGCTAAACCTTTTGTTGGCAGTCTTTAATTTATTCTGGCACAACACAGAGGTTTCGTTAATTCAAACGTGTATTTTGTTAGATGAGCAAAATTAATTTTGTTGCTTTTCAAGTTTTTTTTACTCAAAAAAATATTTTTTGGGGAAACTAAATGTATTTTTGGCCCTGTACAAACAAATAATTTGCTGGTAAGAACAAACCACTCTCTCAGTGCACGGTGCGTCCCCCAGCTCGACACAGCCTTACCTTGATTTCCCCCCCCCTCCCCTTGCTTAGTTATCACGTCTCTTCCATCCACACCGTCCGTACCCAGACCTCGATGAAACAGGAAGTGAAAGGGGGATGAACCAACCTTATGAGCGTTTACGACACACCCTAGTCGTCTGCGGTGACGATGGACTCGTCCGTCCCCTTTCATCTCCCTTTCCTTTCCCTGAAAAACCGGAAGTTCATTCTGCTCGTAAATTAACTCGTGTAACGTCTGGCGATCGCAAGCGAAGTGTTACGCAGCACTTTGTTTGTCTTTTAGAGTTGCAGTACAATTTCTTGATATTTAGAGATCATTTGCGCGGATATCGTGGCCTTTAATATGCGCTAGTTGTTTTGGTAGTCCATCTTTGTATGTCCTTCACAGAGGAAGAAAAACCTTCGTAGGTGAAATGGGTTTTAAATTATAAAACAGGAATTGGGCATCGCACTTCACTGAGTTCAACAAAAAAATTATACATGATGAATTGTTATAATCGAGTCGTATAACATACAGAGGATGTAAATAGAATATCTATGCTTTTGTTGAAAGGTAGGCCTGCCAGAATTATATATATCGCCCACATTTTTTAAATTAATCCCGTAAGTGAATAAGTACTTTACGATGGAAATCAAATGACCTAATTCTAATGGAGAACTACGATCGGTTGGACACACTTTAACCGCGTTACATTTTGTTGTTTCTTATAGTTGGAGTTTTGTGTGTTTTGGGAACTTCATTTCTTCTCAAAACGTATCGAGCATACAGAAAATTAAATGAAAAATATGTTGGGGTGCTATCTGTTAAATCGAGCAGGACACTATCGCTACTTAACGACTTTTGCGTCCACACGTAGGCCTACGAGGCATCACTTGCACAAAGTATCGGATCAAGTAGAAAATTACATATCGATGCGCTATTAACTGTAGACTGAGCACTTCTCAGAGCCCTGCTTAACGTCTACACATGTATGCACATTATGTATTCTTCACCATGTGTAATATTAACGTTGCCGTGGGCTTGATCACTTTATTAATAAGTCGATCAAGTGGAACGTCGGAATTATCAGAAACGTAATTATTTTTTTACAAATGTACTCATTCATACACTTACATGAATTAATAAAAGAAATATAAAGCAAAATAAGTTACTTTAGTATTCACAAATGTTTACGTAACACTGTTATTCGACGTTAAAGCATAGAACTACTTTCGCGGCAGCTCGCGCGCAGTAAATGTCGCACCAAAACATGGCTCCGAACTACAATGACGTAAAGGATACTTGAAGGTCTGACCCTTTTCTCGTGTTCATTATGATATATAGCCTATTCACGGTTTCTTCACACTCTTTGAATCAAACCTTTGAAAAAACAACCCACGTGTGGCGTTCTTGGTTCTTTCCTAAATATGTCTCGTATCGCAAGCTTTTTATACTTCCGATAACATAAAGGTACCTTATTTACTATTGAATAATACTTTTACTTATATTTTATTTATAAATTATACATTTCTGTTGTAATTATTATGAATAACAACAGAAAGAAAATAGGCGTGTTGGTAATGCCAATAGTAAGAAATAGTTCGTATGCAAGATATTTTTACACTTTGTGCTCACGAATGCAGTGCGCTGTCCCTTTGGTGTAATTTTCTATACTCTGTTAAGCTTTGTCTGCACGAAGTGGAGGAATATCCTGGAAGTAGAGCTTTAGCAGGGCTTTAGAAAAGTTGGAAGTATTTGTGAATGGACTATACCAATGAACCCTTATCATCTTACTAAGCATTTTTCAAAATCAAGCGAAGGTTGTCTAATCCTATATAGTTTTTTATTGAGCTGGTAATGATGGTGCGACAAGTGTACAGAAAGTATCATTACTACGAAAGTTTTTTTTTTTTCTTATCTGGTGTGTTTGTGTAAATACGTATTCCTTTTATATTTTAGTATTGAACAGTAAAGTAATGTTATATTAAAAATCAATCACATTTAATTATGTATTTGGATAAAAGTAGCAGTTGTAATTTTATTTATTATTTACATGGTGTAAAAAAAACCTAAAAATGTGTAAATATATTAATATTAACTACGAAAAGCCTGCGCGAGGCTACATTGAGTACTGAGAACGCTGAATATTATTGTAGCTCGCAGAGAGATTGCAGCGCCAGTAAAACGAGATATTGGCGGGCGGTTCAAATTGCGTGTTCTCTAAAGATGTGTGCAGAAATGCGAAGGGTACCCCCATTAAATACAAAATTGTATTGGTGGATATTCAGCAAATAAAAAAAAAACCTCAAAACAAAAACTGTATTGTTATGAAAAATAATTTTATTCAGTCATGGAAGTATTATATTTTTTACGCGTTAAACAGTCTTTCAAATATGAAGCAAGATCACATTTTAAGACTGAAATTCCTAGTTTTGTCACCTTTCTTCAATCAAAATTAACATCACTGCCGAATCATTCATAAACTGTCAGTTTACTGACAAACAAAAATATTTACTATTTACTGCTGACAGTTCCGTTACTGCTAACTAAGCCGTTCACGGGTAACTGATCACTTCTGAAATCAACCATTGAAAAATGTCACTGCCCCTAACTGCATATATTTTAACGGGCACTTTGACTGACATGCCCCCAGTAAAGTTGGTAACGACGGAGGAAAAGTAGTTCCAAGTCGTAACGTCGAATTAAAAGTGTCAGTAAACGTTTATGCATACTGAAATGATTTGCATTGTTCTATGTTTTAATGCATTTAGGTGTAAGAATAAGTAAATTTGTAAAATATTTACTCCTATAATAATTTCACAGTTTCATTTGACCTACGCATCAATAGTGATCAAGCCCATGGCAATGTCAATTTTACATATGGTGGAAGAATACCCAATATGCATACAAGTAGATCCCAAGCAGGACTTTCGAAAGTGCTCAGTTTATTGTGAACAGCCTACAAGTGATATGATGGGCCGTCAGCAGTACTGGAACGCAGAGAAAGAGAGAGAGAGAGAGAGAGAGAGAGAGATAGATATGGAGAGATATATATAGAGAGAGATATATACAGAGAGAGATATATTAGGGTGGTTCTTATCTGTTGGAAAAAAATTAATTATTTTTTAGGGGACATCCTATAATTATGATTTATAACGTAAAAAACGATTTCTGTATTTTTTTAATATTTTTTATTAAACTTTTAGGGGTCGCTACCGCCCAAGGCAAATCTTGGATGAAAAAAAAAACTAAATCCTGTTAATGTTTGATATTTTTTAATTTACATCACTCAAATACAGTGGCAAAAAATTACAAAATGACACATTAGGTTAATAAAACAACAAAATAAATATTCATGTTAACAACAAAGTATATTTCTTCGTATTAGGAAATTTCTTTCTATAGTCTTCAACCAATATTAGCAGGAATGGTTTTTGTTCTTCGTTGGTGGAATGTAATTTGTTATATTCCTCCATAAGCGCCACTCCTCGCTCTGCGATGTCGTTCACAACTCGCATACTGTAAACTATTGCCTTATTTATTGTATAACTTTCGTCGTTATCCCATGTTTCCACGTCGTTCTTCAGAAAATCAGGCGTCATTCCAGCTATGTGAAATAATCTGTATTTATTGCTTGGCACGAAATCTTCAAGGTTTTTGTTGAGAATCAAATCACTTTCCAAGGCTTTACGTTTAGAGCAGTACTCTAAGCCTTCATTGTTCAATGCTTTCACCACATGCTTTTTAGTTTTTTAGGTTTATTCTGTCGTCAAAATTGGCTAAGCTCACAAGTTCTTCAGACAAATACCACAACTGACCCATTATTTTTTTCAATGCCACTTTGGATATTTGCTGATTAATTTCCTCATACAGTTTGAGATCTTTTAAAACCTGCCACTTCTCGCAGTTGTAAGCTTTTGAATCACTCTGCTCCGACTTGTTTTTTAGCCACCTTCTTTGCATGTTGTTTATCTAAACTCCCAATTTTTCCAGATCTATTCTGTCTTTGAGCTAGCAAGAATTTTTTATTTTCCTCGATTGATATCATTTTCAAAGCCTGAGCATGAGCTATTTCAAAAAGTTCATCGACACCACTAGTAGATGCCATGATAAATTTATAAAAAAACTTGTATACACGCACACGTTAACAAAAGTCCGGGAAGTCGAACAATTAAAACGCATACGCCCCGTTCGAAGGNGTTCCTTTATTCTTTTTCAGAGATTGCCATTGCTTAAAGTGTTTTAAGTATTTTCTCCTTTACATTTTGTTTTTTTCCTGGTAGGTATGCTTACTTTTTGCCAAACAATCAAGACGTCGTGAGCAGTAGACTCGGCAGAAGCATTATTGTTTTGTTTTTTCTCGAGTTTATAGAAGAAAAATAATTGTAATACTTCTTTTATCGATGGAATTTTTGTCTCTACTAGAACTGGCGATATCTGTCAAATTAACCACACACACTTTTTTTACTTCTTGTACATATTTAACCACCACTAGTAGATGCCATGATAAATTAATAAAAAAACTTGTATACACGCACGCGTTAACAAAAGTCCGGGGAGTCGGAAAAATAAAAACGCATACGCCCCGTATATATATATATATATACACACATCGAGATATATATATATATATCTCGATGTGTGTATATATATATATATATACGGGGCGTATGCGTTTTTATTTTTCCGACTCCCCGGACNCCATTGCCACATTTGCAGGCGGATGTCTTTATTTAACGCTCTCTTTGTCCGTATGAAACACAAGATTACACAACAGGACTCCTGGTCTCACGGCACTCGTAACAACATTCACAACCATCAGAATTGAGAGCAGTTAAAAAATAAAACATAAACAAACAGAAAGAGAATACTCGCTTTTTTACGCAACACTTCAGTCTAGGGGTCGAACCCGCCACAAACCAACCACTTTTATGGTTTTAGGGGTTGTATTCGAATTTTTATTCATTTCGATGGCGAGTGTTCTGAAGTCATAAAATCCAGTTGTGATTTATAGAATAAAAATGTTTTGGAGAGGGAGGGGGGGGTGTATATAAAACTTTATCCCGACCCACAAAAAATTCTGGCGGATTCGCGAATTTTTAGAAATATTATTTTGTTCAAACATAAAATATGGCTTTGGGGGGGAGGGAAAATCTGTGTTTGACGTGAGGTTAAACGTATCTCAACTTCAAAGGCAGTGCGCGTAGAGTGTGTACCACAAACACAATTTCGCAGTGTTTGGTGAAGCATTTAACTGCGTGGGCGGTGACTAGTATTGATCGCGAGTTTAGCGCGCACAGAATATAGATGTTGGCAGCGTGCTGATGCATCATCGCAGCGGCACTTCGACAAACTTTCTTGTAGCTGCAGTTGAACGTTAAAAAATTATACATTTTTTTCTTTCCTTGAGTTTCCCGGGGCCTTCAGTGCTTGGGTATCGCAGAAGAATAGGTTAAGTACGCGGGAGTCGACTGCACGGAGTTTTCTTTGATTTGCGGGTATGGTCTATGCGCGGTTTCTTCACACTTTTTGAACCAAACCTTTGAAAACTCACCCCATGCATGACGTGTTGGGTTTTTTTTTTTTTTTTTTTTTTTTCCGCAAATGCCATATATCACAAGCGTTTGATTCTTCCGTTAACATAAAAGTATCTTATTTTTGGTTAAATACATTTTTACTTATATTTTATCTTTAAATTATAGGCTAATGCTACATATGTAATTAATGTAAATAAAAACAGTGCGAAAATAGGTGTGTTGGTAATAAAGAGTAAGAAATAGTAAATATGTAAATATTATTAAACTGGGTGCACACGAATGCGGTGCTTTGTCCCTTTCTCTCTAAGCCCAAATCAGTGATGTCAAATCAGTGATATAACATTCACTGAATTTCAGTTGATAAGCTACTGCTGATCAGCGAATTAAGCAAATTAACTGGGGACAAGTGACTTATAACAGTGGAATTCTTGATATTCAGTGGAAATCACAAATAAATGGGTAAAATTCAGCCACTATGTTAATCAGTTATCTGGCGCAGATCAACAGTTGCGCAGTTTTCACTGATTTTACTCACTTTTCACTGTTTCAAGTTTAAGGTGTTGATGTAATTTTCTAGACTCTGTTAAGCTTTGTAAGCATGGGGCGGAGGAATAACCTGGAAGTAGAACTTTAGCAAACTTTATCTTCAGAGGTGCAGTCATAAATGTAGCAGTTCCGGAACGTTTTGGCATTAGCAATACTTAGGGGAGGGGAGGGGATACCAGTAGTTATATCGTAATACAAGTATGTAAAATAAAATATTGAGATAAATTTGCAACACTTTTGTCTTCCGTAAATATACATTACATTATTAACGTACAAATGATAAATTTTATATTTTATTTTAATAACCAAGCAACTGAACTGAACAACAAACTAACAAAGATAGCTCGACCTGTCATCTTGAGGCTTTAGTGGCCTAAAACAGGAACTATATACCACGTGTGGAAGTTGCTATTCGTAAGGACCTGGTGTCTAGTTGTTTGAAACGTAAGGCGCTTAGCCTCAGTTGAATTGGTAGCACGGTCTGCAGAACCTGTGGTTCGTCGCTTGTGGTTACGGCGCCGTTTGCTACCGCACTGCGAACAGTTTGCAAGGTGTTTGTTATATTCTGCTACCGCAGTGCGGTAACAGAGTTTGTGGAGAAACGCATCGTTGTGACTTTAAGTGGTTCATTCTCTCGCTCCATTATTCGAATTAGACAATCGAAGGTTTATTTTCGTCGCCCTTAAATGAATGTGAAAATCGTAGTCGTCATGTAGGTCAACCCATAATTTACTAGGAGGATTCGGCCGAAAACGAATCCACTTTTTTGAATCTCCCTCTCCCGGCCCTCCATTTTTTTGTTGCTTGATGCTTCAATTGCAAACACTTGCAAACAGACTGCAACCAATTAAATCGCGAAAACATGTCAATAGTTGGTTCTTTCCCTTATATACATAACACACAAACATAAAAACGAATTTCAGTGGTCACCAATATTCGTACTGCTATTTAAATAAGACGTTAAAATATCAACTATTTTTGTATGGTTTGCTGCCAACATTACTGCAGATTTCAGCATTCAATATTTTCGCTTTTATACATATATTACACGTATACATTTACGGGCTGGGATATTACTCAAATTTTAATTCAGTTACGTTCTATGTCCAGAAATTTAATTTACGGGATGTGGGGTTGATTTTCAATTTTTTTTTTTTTTTTTTTTTTTTAGGTGTTATTGAATACTATGCGCTCGTATACTTACTGTAATTTTTTCTCCTTCATTAATATGTTCAATAAACAGACAAAAAGCACGAGTCACTAGTTAATATTTTGTAATACGTAATGTGGGTCATGTACCTTAGTGGGTAAATGTAGTCAGAATTATACGTTTTTCATTAATCAAAGCATGCATTCTCGTCATTACAGCACGTATAGATCAAAACAACTATGAGCAGCTCATGAAAGTCAATCATTTTTCCAGAACTTCATTTCTCGCTCTCTTTTTTCTAAAATAAGTTTCAAGGCAAATAGGAATTCTTTTTTTTTATGTAACCACTAGGGATCTAAAAATATAAATATGGTGGAGGGGAAGTGATCGATTCCACCAACGAACATGTCACTGATATCGTTCATACAGTAGTACCAAATAAGAGAGATTAAACTTGAGATGTTCGGCCTTCGTACAATGTATAATTTTTTTTTTCTCTGTTTACAGTAAAATGAGAAGTTTTGAAATCGACATTTGAAAAATATTACTGTCCGTACCTACTTATATTTGAATGGACACGTCTGGTCTGGGTCCAATAAAGTTGGTAACGATGGAGTGAAAGTAGTTTCATGTCTTGACGTTAAAAAAAATGTCTTAGGTAAAATGTGTTTATACTAAAATGATTTAATTCTCTTTCTGTTTTTTTAGTGCTTTAAGTGTAAGAATTAATAAATTTATCAAACAATTAACATTTCTAATAATTTCAGTTTTATGTGACAGACGCATGAATAAAGTAATCATGCCGATAGCAATGTTAAATTTACATATCGTGGAAGGATACGATGTAATCTGAGAAGTAGATCGTAAGTAGATCTTACAAAAATGCTCAGTTGAGCGTGAACAGTCTATGTCAATCCGCCCCGCTATTTCTTTTTAAAAAGTGTCGAAGATATGCCAGATCGATTATCTGGAAAATTTGCGAAGACTGCGTATTTAAAATACTCAAAAACGCTCCCAAATAAATTATATAAAAAAATCGCCGTAAAAAGAGCTTTCCTGGCCGACTTCTTAAAAGGCGGGCAGCGAGTGCAAGGCCATAAACAGGCCTCATGACGGGGTGAAAAAAAAAGATTATGTCATTCGCTCTACTGCAGCAATATAAAATCAATTATCGCAGCGAACTGGGTTACGGCTATACAAACCTCTGAAAAATTCGCCAGCTTGACTTCACAGTCTCATGTGCAGTCCCTGGTAAAAAAATTTTTAACCTTTCAAGGTCACGCCCAGCCGTAAGGAAGCATTGCGAAGGCGATGATAAAATAGCATAAACAAGCTTCGCGTTGTACCGCGGCGTGTTGCATGGTTCTTCATAATGTGTTTACTTTTCAGAAATATACAATAATGAAAGCTCGGAAAATGTCAGTAATAAATAGTCATGCTCAATGTGGCGGAAATTACCTGCGTGTCTGGTAAATAAACAATCAAATAGAGTGCCGATAAAACGTATTATGTAATTAATATTTGCTTGAACAACCAAACATTATACTGTGTACACTGACGTAAAAAAATACATTATTCCGCTACGATGACTCCAGACACTTATTAAGCCACTTGATATAATAATCAATTGATTAATTGTTTGGAAACACAGCTGGGAGCACCAAAATACACCACGTATAATTTACCTAGAAACTGAGTCCAGTAATATTTTACTAATTATTTATTTAATTAGTTATTTAATGTCCAGAGGTACACATAATTCAAATAAATGAAAAAAAGTATAAAATTGCAGTTTTAAAATAAATATTTTTAATTCACCAAATTGAATTTGTAAACAAAATAATTAACTCGCGAATTAAAGGTTCGATGAATAATTGCAGTATAAAATAAATTAAAATTGTGAAATACTTGTAGCTCTGGAAACCCTAGAGTGCACTCTGTACAATCTAACTAGATTTAATCCACAATGCAAATGCGTATTTGGTTTTTATTTGGCTTTATGAAATAGTTCACGTTTGAAAATTCATAAAAGACTTCTAGATATTTCAATTATTCTTTAGGTCACAAAAGTTATAAAAATAATGATTTAATCCAAAGGTAATTAAAATATTATGACGCAGTAACGTAGTGACGTGGTCCAGATGATACAAAGATAAAAAAAATTAAACTGCGCAGAACTTAGCACTTAGCTGAAATATCTCCAGATGAAGATACGTAGCTGGATAATTTTACAAATCCGAAAGTAGTACTGGAATTACTTGGAATGTTGAATAGATGAATGGTTGAATAAAACTTCATATAAAACCTCGAATAAAATTTCGATAGTTGAATAAAACTTCGACCAAAACTTGAAATGGAACTTTGTGTAAAACTTTAACCCTCTGGAACACACAAAGACCGTAACAATTAATTACTTGTTCCAGAGTAAATAAAACATGGCACCTACTATCGGAGAAAGACTGATGCTGTACTCGCCCATCTCAGTCGGAGGGAAGAGAAGAAACTGCTTACATGTTTAACACTAAAAAAAAAACTTATTTTCTAAATTCTACACTGCATGACGCGAAGAAAAATAATAAAGCATGAGAACGCTAAGTTCCCGCTGAAATCTCTCCACACACCGAAAACGTCATGGTGGCTTCAAGTCAGTGCAACAAGTGCCTCAAAAAACGGTTGGTGGAGGCGGAAGGATACAAAATTAGCGCTCTACACGTGGGTGCAAAGGAGACAAAATTTAGTTCTCAAGATATTCCTAGAGAGCGCTGGGGGTACCGAAAACTGTCCACAACTAGACACAGCTGTTCTGCAGTAAGAAACCCATGCGTTGCTCCTCTGGCAAGTAGCGCGGTCAGGGAACAGCGAGAAGCGTCCCACGCTTCAGGAAAGCAAGCGCGACAGCGCACATCCGGTTGCAAACTGAGCTGGTTGCAGCAAGCAACCGGCCCCCAGCCTTGGAAGCGAAGTTAACTCTGTACCAACTCCAATGGATCAATACTTGACTGAAATAAATGTTCTAAAATGACACAACTGCCCTAAAATTAGAATAAGTCAACTTTGACCTAGACTTTACGAAAATACGTACAGAAGTTATTAGGTGAAAATATTAAAATGTATGAGAGTAAGTAAAATTTAAAAAATAATGTGACACATAATTCTGGAAAATTTTTACAACGGCACAGCATGTGTTCTGTTTCCTCAGAATTTTAAGCGGTCACTAGAGGGTTTTAATGCAGCAATCTGTTCAGAAAAGGTGCAGCATTGTCGTTATAGTTTAAAACAATATTTTACAGAAGGATTGATATCGTAAACAGAGAGCTACTTACAGCCATTTTTGCTGACTTTGGCCATTTTTCAACGACCACATTTATGTTTCAATGACCAAATTTATACATTGGCAATAAAATATCGACTCTCATTTCTGCCCCGAAAAAGATTTGCATTGAAATATTCCATAGTGAGAACTAAGGAAACCCCTTAATTTCACGTTGCTTGCTTGCTAGTGGAAAAATGTGATTGGGTCTGCATTTTGTTTCTCGTTTATTATTGGCTTAGAGTTCTCCAACATGTGTCAAACTACACGTGGACCAATTTCGAATATTACATAAACGGGCGAGTTTTTTTTAAATCTGGCTTGTCCAGAAATGCATCCGAGAATTCTTCACGTATCTAGTTTCAGAGGCGAGGCCGCGGTGGTGTAGTGGTCAGACTACTCACCTCCCACCGAGGCGGACCGAGAGTTAGAGTCCCGGCAGGGTCCCTTCTAGATTTTCGCACGTGGGAATCACGCCGTACGATGCCGCTGGTCGGTGGGTTCTCTCGGGGATCACCAGTTCCCCCGCTCTTGCACTCCGGCGCTGCTCCATACTCACCTCGCTTCGCCCTCGTCGGCTGTCAAGACCTCGATGCAAAGAGCCGCTACACTCCACTCTAGTCACAGAGCTTTCTGTGGTCTGGCTTCGGGAACAGCAGGATGGCCTCTTTAATCCCGATCGTTTTGCGAGAACCAAGTTAATATGCGCGCCACGCTCTTGCACGTACCAAAAATAAGCTCGTGCGGCAATTAATCGGCGGGCGGCCGTACGTGCCGGTTATTAACGACGCGATTGCTGCACACGAGCGCGCGGTTCGAAACAAGCCGTCACGTCGCGGCTGACATGTGGACGCGCATTAATTCCGGATGCGCGAGTGTGGCACTGTGGCGGCGAGGACACGTCGGCTCAAATGAGCGCCCTTGGACAGAAATTCCTGTGGCTATAGTACAGGCTGAGTGTAAAATAATACCCCAACTTTGAAGGTCTATAATATCAAAACCAAACAACCTAAAACCTTGATTGACCAATCAAATGAACCGTTAAACAGCGAAGTTTGTTTACCATGCATTCATAAATGTTCAATGCACAGTTTACTGTATTAAAACCCTATAGTCACTGTTTAAGATTCCTAGGAGACAGAGTACAGGCGAATCCTGTTTATTGCCGTCGCAATGCTTCCTCATGGCAGAACGTAACCTTACTGCGATAACTTTTTTTTTTTTTTTTACAATGCAGGCCCTTTAGGACGCAAAGAAAACTCTTTTACATTAATTGTACGTCATTAAACAAATTGTTTCGTTTTAAACTAAATTGGTTGCGTGGAATATTATTGTATCCAAAATTATACATGGTTTTCACTACCATAATGTTTTTACAGGTATACATAACTGAAAAAAAAAAATAATGTGAGCATCTTTTTCCTCTCGGAGTATTTTCTCCGCCTTCAATAGCAGAGCGTTGTAACGCAGAACAATTTCAAAACACAATTTCCCTTTAATTAAAAATTCAATTACTACTTTAAAAATAAGCCTGGAGAAATTTAACTAAATGAAAAATTGTGCCTAAATGTGGTTTCATATTTCATGCAACCTAATATCCAAAACACAATTCATTCGAAAGCAAAGAATAGAAATTTAATTAAGGGATGAGGAAGTAGGTTTGTTTGTGTTAGAACTTTTCGTGGAATAAGAAAGTTGGATCGTCAGCTGGTAAAGCTAAAAATGTCGAGATATCCGCCATACTCAAGTAAGCTCAACTTGTTATTAACAGACCGAAAAAACTTTCGGGTTCAGTGATATTTAGACTAGACTTTACATAAGTTTGTGTGCTCGAGCAGATATCAATTTCGC
This sequence comes from Clitarchus hookeri, assembly GCA_002778355.1. Classification (NCBI taxonomy): domain Eukaryota; kingdom Metazoa; phylum Arthropoda; class Insecta; order Phasmatodea; family Phasmatidae; genus Clitarchus; species Clitarchus hookeri. The sequence continues at coordinate 278,834 of NQII01000644.1, forward strand.
ATTGACTCCCGGCGTCACAGTTGCATTCCTTGATCACAGAGTAGTTAAGTAAACAGAGGTGAAACAGCCGCTTACACCGCTAAATCTAGCCACACGCCAGAAAGATGTCCTCACTTCCCAGCGACATGTTGGAACGCCGTTCGCCAATCAGCGACTGGTAACCTAATCGCTAGCCGGCAGCCCAGTCGATAGGAAACCTCTCGCAGCACGCAGTAGCCAATCAGACACAAGGCCCGTTCCCAGAGCCTTGCACAGCCAATCAGAGAATGGGTTCGCCCATATCAAAGGGACCGCCACGTTATTTTACCTCTGTGTACTTTTCTACTGTGTGCGCCATGATTTGGCGTACACTTGGTTATTGGTTCGAGAGTCCTCCTGGAGGTGTCGATTAAGGCGCTTGCCTACCTGGAACTTTTTTCCTCGTTTAATGCCGAGAAGCGCGGGAGCGACAAGGGCGACACTGCGACGCGCATCAAATGAACCATCGCCACTAAGCGCAACGCTCTGAAATGGCGTGCAGTGTTCTCGTCGTACTGCGTGTACCTATGGGACTTTCAACGGCGACCCTTTGATTTTATTGGTGGAAAGTCTGTAAATAAAAAGGTTAAATTTATGGCCCCCAAGACGTTTTGTTTGTTTCTGGCGCATATATTTTGAGTTAGAGAGCTATGAAAGAGCCGTTTTTAGCCGTCTTGGAGTACTCTGAACTGGTGTTTCTAATTTGCGTGACGTCTTTAAAAAGCATTCAACAGCCCTCGTCTGAAGTGTGGGTTTTTTTTTTTTTTTTTTTTTTTTTTTTTTTTTTNATCGTACACATTGATTTTTCGATTCACGTGTTGCAAAATACGAAAGTTTTTGGTGTGAACAGTACTCGCGAGTTTCTTATAACAACAGACTCTTTGGAACATATTGAAAGGAGTTTTAGTATATCAGCGTCACATGAATCAATCAATTATAAAATAGTTAGCGTGCCAACAGTAACCAACAGAATTTCCTGGGGAAAGGGGTGTCCGTATTGGTGCTTGCTTTTGGACTTGCACAGCAACGGCCATGATTCCACTTCCTCTGCAGCATGTCAGACGTGAACGAATATACTCGGGATAATGTGTTACGGGGTTAATAGCTTCGTGGAAACACGAGTATTTCAAACACTCCGCAATGCAGTTGAAGCACCAGCAATATACAAACTGCTGCTGGGTGCTTGTAGTATTGAAGTCCACCCTGTCCTAAAATTTTTGCGCGAAAAATCACCAGCTCTAGTGATAACGCAGGTAAATGACGCCTTACAGTTGCCACTGGCCAATGAAAATGCGAATTGCGCTCATGTGGGCACAGGGAAGTAAATGCTAACCTGTTTCCAAACAATAACGCGAATTTAGTATGCCTACGTGTCTACCAATTGCAAATGCAATACATATGAACAAGTGTTTCGATAATATATCGTCCGCAAACGAATCCGAGAATTTTTCAGGCCTTAATTCATTAGCCTAATTGAAATAACTATTGCTATACGCTAAGTTCTGATGACGTACTGTCCAGTTTTTTTCACTCCAAGACGCTTTGCAATTTTTCAGTTTTTTTTTTATTGTATGCTTGTCTGTCGATAATGACGTGACAGCTCAGGAACAGGGAGTACGAACCCTGGCATCGGAGATGTGATGGAAACTGAATTGCTACCGCAGCGATTGGGAAAAACCATTATGCAGTGGTCTGCGGTTGCCTTCTGCGGTATGGAGGTGGATTAGAGCTACTAGCCACATTAAAAAACAGTCAATTATCTAAGAACGAGTGACAACAACAATACCCGTAGGGTTGTCAACTGTCCCATATTGTACGGGGTTTATCGTACCCTGAGGCAGAGAGAATGGTCCCTTGTGGACATAGGACAGGACGTCATATATCACGTGTCTCCGACTTCTTTGAAAAGTAAACTGAATATTAATTAACACAGTGTCAGTAATTTACCACTTCCGCGATTATGTTTACTCTGATGCTCTAAATAACGACCCCAGATAGTTACAAGCGACGTCGACAGATGGCATTCATCAACAAGTGTGTTCGTGTAAGTAGCGCTTCCCGAGATGTGTTAGTGTCTTTTCTTCAAGTGTGTGTTGGTGATGCCTGGTTTTAAAGCCGATAGTAATGAGCGAGTGAGTGAAGATATTTGGGCGGCTCTTAACATCGAGGTCTTGAGAGCCGATGAGAGTGAAGAGAGGTGAGTATGGAGCAGCGCCGGAATGAAAATCCGAGAAAACCCCACCGACCAGCGGCATCGTCCGGCACGATTCCGGGAGTGATCCGGCTGGGGATTGAACCCGGTTCTTCTTGGTGGGAGGCGAGCAGTCTAACCGCTCAGCCACCGCGGCCGCCTGTTGTTGTAGTAACTATGTTCATAGAAAATGTTGACTTTCGTATAATACTGACATTCACTTTACAAATAGTAACAGATAGTAAACTGTTATTTTTATAACAATCTTACTTCTGGGGTCCGATGTGTTCCTTATAGCAAATCTGAAGAGAAGAGAGAGAGAGAGAAAAAAAAAGAAGTTTGTAACTGTAACTACCGTCTGCGCTATGGATTCAGTCAGCTTCACCGAGTGAGATGGTCCAGTAATAAAGTAATGCACTCGCAATAAAATACTTTCTGTTAGGGCTGTGACATCGAAGGAAAACATCGATTTTCGATTGGTTTTTTGCATCGACAATTTAAACATCGACGTCTCCCGATGTATCACTATCGAAACACAGATATTTTCGAACATCGATGTTCGATGTTTCACTTATATAATAATTTTTATCTGATTTTGATGTTTACAAAACATTGATATATATATAATCGGTTGAACAACATCGACGTGTTTTTTTTTACCGATACATCTATGTTTCATAAACATCGATGTCGATGTCCCAGCCATACTCTCGGATGCGAACTCGGTGTGTTTGTTACCAATACGCCATTTTGTTCCGTATAGGCCGTACTACAACTGCAGTAAGATATAAGCAGTAGAAAATTCGGCACACAGTTGCTTATTGGTCTTGCTACGACACATCATATCGGCATGAGATGGCCACCTGCTAGCCGTAACGGCATAGGGAGCATTGAAAAGTTTTCTATTTTCTTACGCTGCGTTCAATGCCTGCCAATCACAAGTCTGCATCCACGGTAGTCTATGCAAAACGAACTCTTGACAGGAAATACCTGTAAAATGGACTTCGTGGTACATTTACAATTTCCGTTTATTTAAGCCAACATTTGTGTTTGGCTTAAATAAACGGAAATGAGAAATGTAAAAATACAAATATTTTCACGCAAAAGATAATTTTTTTCACGTGTAAATAAATCAAAATATTTACGCCTGTATCGCATCAAGTTGGCCAACATACTGTGCGTAAATACCCGTGACTCATGTAAAGCCTGCCATTCTTTTCATGTAAGTTTCTGATTGGTCGCATAATAGTTTCCTTACAGCGAACAACTTACACGAAACAAGTGTCGAGCACAGAAGGCGTGCACGGCCATAGAGTAAACACGCTTTGACACGATCAAATTTTTTTTCAAATTACCTTCAGTTTTTATTGAATTAAATTCATTGTACGCTATATGCCGTCATAGAAACATCATAATACGGAAAATTTTCTCTTTCAATTTCTTGAATGTCTTGTTTTCCTTCAAGATTTTCGCTTAAAACATGTCCTATATTTTCTTGAATCCAAAATTTCACTTGCTTATCACAGATTTTCTGATTAGTATTAATGTAAGTGGTATGATGATAATAGTTTTGTGCAACAATTTAAAGTTGTTACAAAATAAGGACGCATATTTTTTAAAAAGAATATATGCACTAAAATGAAGAAAATATGTTTAACCAATTATTTTTGTGTCGTGCAGTAAGATAAGTTACTTCGAAAAATTTATTTTGGTAATTTTTAAAATGGCTTCATTTAAAAGTTTATTGTAAATTCTTATGTGGAAACTTGAAAGGCAAATTAAGTGTTTTCTTAGTTCAGGAAATTGAATTCAAGTATTTGAATTCAATAAACATAAATGTTTGTTCGCGGCCTTAAGTTAGGTATATCAAGAGTGGACACTGCCATGTTAGCCAACGAAACATGTCGAAGGCAATGGCAATGTCGAAGGCAGGCGACACGTCGATAGAAAATTTGTAATTTACAGGTTGGCTACGTCCTTAAGCAGCCGTTTTGTATCTGGCTCCATCCTCTAGGAAGCGAAGCAGTCGGTTATCTTGGTTGCCTCGTTGCCTACTAGATGCGTTGGTGTCGTGCTGTTGCCATATAGAGTACCGTCACTTTTAGAAACATTTTTAATGGAACTCAAAAAATCCAAGGGATGAGGGTATTCGACGCGGCCATCTTTTAACTTAAGTGCACACCTAACCGTCACTACTACGAAGATATGTTGGAGAAGGCGGTCTGTAAAAATTATTTTATATATTTTTAATCCTCGTGCACGTTTGGCTATTACTTTTAAACATTTGCACGCCACCTTTTGCATAGAAATAAACATAATCAATTTTGTTTATTGCGGAAAAATGGCAAACACGGGAATTGCTACTTCTCAGAGCCGAATTATAAGAACGTTATTCAACTAATAAAATGAGACGTAGTAAATCAATCAGGCATTTTTTTTTTTTAATCGTTTGCAGTCATTGCCTGCAACTTAACTTGTGTTTTATCAAAACTTGAGATTAACATTAGTTTATATTAGTAGAGATGTTATCGGCTGTTCATGATTATCTACGCATTTTTTAAATCAACCGTTGAAAAATGTAACTGCCCCTACCTGCGTATATTTTAACCGGTTAACTGACTTTCATGCCCCCAGTAAAGTTGGTAACGACGGAGAGAAATTAGTTCCACGTCTTAATGTTAAATTAGAATTTTTGGTAAAAATTTATGAAAACTAAAATTATAATTTTTCTCTTTTTATGTTAATGCACATAAGTGAAAAATCAAGAAATCTTGTGAAATGTTTACTTTTCTAATAATTTAATATTTTCACTTGGGCGCATGAATAAAGTGATCAGGCTCAAGGGAATGTTAATTTTCCATATGGTGGAAGTTTACACAATGTACATAAAAGTAGATCCTAAACAGGGCTTTCGAAAGTGCTCAGTTTACCGTAAACAGCCTTCTTTTTTTATGTTAACTACGGTGAATTAGTCTCATTTATTATCTACACTGAAAAACATTCACTTTTCCTGGACGAAAATGTTTTGTTATAATGTTGTCAATGAATGATGTCCACTGAAACTCGTCTTCGGAGGGTAAGGCTGGACTCAAACCATCCGTCGCACCCGTCAGTCGTCCTTCCATCAGTTATCCGTCTGTGTTATCTTCCGTCAGTTGAAGGCGATTCACAACAATCCGTCGTCGTCCGTTAATCCTTCTGTACGGCAGAATTTCAGAGTGGCAACTTAACATTGTGATCTTTCTTTAGTTGGAGAGTATTTTGGTTGGAAATACATTTTCAAGTGAGAAATATTTTGGGAAAATAATTTTTTCACGTAATGATAATTTATACAGATTTTTTTTTACATTTGAAATTCCTGAATTTATCACTAAAATATAAATAAACACAGATTCACCGCCTTGCATCTTATTTCAAAGTGTGTACTCACGTCTACGGAATGTCGTCAGAAAGCGGTGGCCCATCCGTCCGTTGGTGGCCGCTTGGTTGAAGGAATTTTGCACGTCTGAGGCCTAAAAGCGGGGGAGCGCTAGGGGCGACCGAGACATGCGCATCAACTCTCTCATCGCCTCTACGCGCAAAGCACTGGTCAGGCGCGCAGTGTTACCGTTAATAACGTGCCTCTATTAGACTTTCAGTGGAGACCCTACCATTTAATTAATTTATTTATTACGACTTTATTTACACTGGCGAAGTAAAGGCTTCAGTGCCTTCTCTTACACTCACGTAATAAAGAAATGAAGGTTTGATGCACGTCCCTATTCCTTTTTTAATGTTTTGTACCGGAATGTTCTTACTTAAAAAAGACCGTGAAAACGCCCGTTTGCGCCATTTTCACTATCACAAAAAAATGCTTTACAAATTAGGAACTGAAAAACGTATGCAGACGCGTAACGTTTCTTAAATGCTGTTCGTAAGCAAAGTTCCCGGCGGAACCGACGCTGGCCTCACCAAACCTCCCCTCCTGGTGGCCGATACCTATTAAAATGTCATACCTGGAGCACTTCTTTCTACCTTTACTTTACCTCTCGCAAGCTAGATCAAAATCGGCTCTTTTCTTTCGCATGGCACCACCGGGAACTTTGAAATTTTTGTAATCCGTCATGCTGGTCGAATTGAATTTAAAAACACAAAAACTATACATTAACACACATTCCTATCGCCCTCGTTCTTGTCCTTCTTTCACGGAAATTAAGCATGACGGCATTCCTTATCACATTCGCGGCCCAGTGCGTCCGGCCAGTGTCTGGACTTCGATTTGGGAGACATCCGGTAACCAGAATTGTCCCCCGCCTCCTCATCCACCGGGCGCAAGGGGAATTGTTCGATTCCACACTGCAGACTTTCTTACGCACGTCACATTTACACACACATTCAACTACCATTCTCAGACCATATGGTCAGTCCCTTCCTTAAGAAGCGGCGCTCCTTCTATCATCCGAAATCTCTTTCCTGGGCCTTCGCTGGAGTCGTTATCATCGGGTTTTCCTGGAAAAAATAGCACGTCTTATCCAGAAAGTGTTGACACATCAGGGGTTAGTTAACGTCCGGGTTTTTGCAAGGAGCCGCCCGAGGTGAAGGACTAGTACCTAACCCCAGAGTACCCCGTGAACGGTTTACTGTGATCAAAGGTACGCCTCCCGTATGCACGGACGGCATCCTTAAATGTCAAGACAGGGTAGAATGTTTCCCCTCTTCTCCAGAAGCACTCCTTGAGCAAGCTCAAGAGTGCCTCCTTGTTGGTGGGCAGACCCACCTGGGCGACGTGAGCCTGTCCACGCACTCCATGCTATTCGAAAGCAGACCTCACTCAGACACGTTGGACGGGTTTTTAATAAAACGTTTTATGTTGGAGCTCTGCACACCGTTCGGCGGCCTACCCAGGCGGCCACCTCAAGTGTCCAGTAGGGACGAGGCTTGCGCAGACGTGGTCCAGAGACTGCCGGATGCTGGGGGCTGCGTCGCACAGGAGGCGGGAGCGCTGGGTTTCCCCGGCGTAATGACCGGGAAACAATGGCGGGCCGGCAACAGCAGCAATAGAGCCATTGTATCCCGCCGCAGCTTGCCTTTATTGCTGCGCTTTTTTCTGTTTTAAGTAGCGGGCAAGGAGAGTAGAGGCCCGGCATTGTTCCCCTTTCTCGTCCCTGGCATTGTATTGCACCACCCGGTGGTCTCCGCTACCTTTTCAAAAAAATGGATGGCATCGTCCAGCACGAGCATGAGCAAGGCGATTGCGAGGGAGGGGGAAAAAAAAGACACACTCGGCCAAACCAAACCAATTTTTGCTCTTTCCGCGGCCAATTTATTAACTTCCCCCTCCCGTCAAACCCCTGCGGTCATAAGAGACGTGTGTTTGGTTTGAAATGTCGGTGGCAAATATTTTACGGCGTTATTACGGGCGCGTTGGTTTCGAGTTCGCAGCAAGTTGAACCTTTCAACCCTCACCGGCGGGGCCTGCTGTCCGCCCCTCCCTCTGTTTGTACAGACTAGACCAATCAGCGACGAGCGGACTACGAGAGACGATTCGCCACAAGTGTGTTTTCCCACGCACGAACGTCGGCCCTTTAGAAAGCTGTTCGGCAGTTAATTGAGTACTTTCGAAATCAACCTTTGGGGGATAAAAAAAAAAAGAGTCCGAGCACGTGACTGCAGACGTTTTAACGCCTATAGTAAGTGGATTACTTAAGGAGAGTTATAAGCGAACTAACCACTTTCGGTCTCGAATTCATTAAGAGCTCAAGCGTTATGAAATTAGTCTATTCACTGTTACTTCCAATTTTTCTGAAGCCCTGCTAAAGATCTACTTCCAGGATATTCCTCCGCCTCATTTAAACAACGCTTAACAGAGTACATAAAATTACACCAAAGAGACAATACACAACATTCGTGTACACTCAGTGAAATAATATTTTGCACAAGAATTATTTCTTACTAAGCATTACCAAGACACCTATTTTATCCTTGTTTTAATTCATATTATTTATAAATTAAATATTATAATTTATGTATAAAATATGTAAAAGTCCAATTGAACTAAAAATAAGGTATTTTTATGTTAACACAAGTATACAACGCTTCTGATACATCGCATGTTTAGGAAACAACCAAACACCTCGTACGTAGGGTGATTTTTCAAAGGTTTGATTTTTAAAAATGTGAATAAACCGCAAACAGACTCAATGCAACAGATCATCTATCGTGGACAGGGGTTCTAAACGGGTTAAGAAAAAATGTCTTATTTTTAGTAACCCTAACTTTCCACGGTTGTATTGGACACGAAGGCTTGAAATCACAGCTGTGTTCACGAATAAAGTCTCACAAATGTGGAACGGGCCAGCAAGCAATCTAATTCTGTTTGGCAAGCAACCTGGACTTCACAGTCATGTAATACTGAAGAGCCGGTCAATTGTTCATAGTCTGCCGCTCTCATTAGTAGCCCTTTCCCTCTCTGGCAGAAAGAATTCATACGCGAGAGATACAGAAACTTATATAGTTGATTACCCGCAGAAAAGTCGCTCAAGAGAATAGACACTAATTCCTAGGGACAGCCGATTTTCGCGAAAAGATTTCCTGTCTAGGTGTATTTAAAAACAATTCAGCTCACATTTCCTTTCTCTATTGGATGGTTTATAAAGACTGCTCGTCTTAGGTGCCTGCCTACGAATCATGGACGTTTAGTACCGGAGTATCTTTATCCTGATTGGTCCAGTAAGTAACAACATACCTGCTCACAAAAACACGCTTCCAATTGATACGATATGTTTTCGTATCGTGTTCAAGAGCTCCAATTCCCTATAAAAAGTACGCCTCGTTACGTATTTTCGCCTGCCCGTTATTAAGTTAAGCTGTGGACGTCTTTCCTACCTTTGGCGGATAGTTTGAAAATTGATACAGACATATTTATAATGATTTCTACGATCTCACAGCATTACATTACATTGGTATATTTTCAAAGTATCGTCCCCTAAATTTACATGCTTTAAGTAATTTGTAATTATGATTTATTTTTTAATTTCCCACAAAATGTTTTCAGTTGCAACCACCCAAATAATAAAGTTTGAAAGGTTTGAGAAAACATGCCAGGGCACCTTTGTGAGACGACATGATGCAGACCAAAATAAAATGATCACATTTCTTCCTTATGCTGATGGGGTTTCTTCGGGGGTGTTTCCCAAGTCTCCAGCCATAGGGGGTAGAAGGCGTGTCACAATATAACCAAAGGAAAACTGTAGATGCTCACGTACGGTTTTGTAATCTAGCCTACTTAGAATTCATTTTTACCTACTGATTCATTACAGCATACAGCACCGATCATAAGTGTCCTTCATGTGCAACATGTCCACGATCGTGATCACGGGAACTGATCGGAAGGGCCATGCATTTTTCGCGAGAAGATTTATGGTCATGCTATACTTCAATATCCTACGTCCACAACCACAACGTCCTTTCGTTATTGGCCGCGCATGTACGTGAGAAGACATATTCTTACTTGCCTGGGCCTATCAGAATACAGAACTCCTATACTGAACGTCCAGCATTCGCGGGCAGACACTTGAGGCACGCGACATTTAAAATCATCCAACCACTAAAGCGCGTGTGTTTTGGAGTACAACTTGTTCTTGAAACCGTTTCGTGAAAAAAAAAAAACACGTGCCCCTACTGATCGGGTTAGGTTACAAAAATTCCATAAAGGATTTTCTTTGAAATTTTAAACTTGGTCCGCTGGCACCTGGAGTAACTTTTGGCTGTTTTAAATTTTAATGTTATTGTGAAACTTAAAATGAAACTGCAGATGAAACACACTATGCATTTCCAGGAAATTCCATGCGATTTTCTGCGAATTAGAAAATTATCTCGATCTCTAACCAAACCTGTTATGAATGTACGATTTTTAAATTTGTTTTGCACAAAATATAAACTTGAAAATCCTGTTAAGTTTTGTTCAAAAGTTAATATTAAATTATTTTTTTTAATTTTTGACTTTTTGTGTTGGAGATAAATCTATTGTTATATGGGTGAAGATTAGTTTTTGTTTGGAATTCAGCTGCTATCGATTTGATGATGTCATACATCGGGACTAATATAAATCTGCTTGTGCTGTATCTTACTGTCAGCAGCTGTTTGAGACTATGGAATATGGTTTCACCAACGAATGATACATCTCACATATAAGGGGCTTTGCCATTTGACGCTGTCTTCTGTTATGTACAACGCAGACCATTAAAGCAACTTCTTTCTACAGTGTCCCAGATTTGGGACATTACGACTGGAAATGATAACCGTGGGGAGTGGGGAGAGTCCATTCATGGTTACTTCCCCTACTTTCTTGTAGTACTGCTAAAGTTCTACTTTCAGGTTATTCCTCCGCCTCATGCAAGCAAAGCTTAACCAAGTCTAGAAAATTACACCAATTGGACAACGCACCTCATTCTTGCGCACTCAGTTTAATAATATTTTGCATGATAATTATTTCTTACTGGGCATTTCCAACACACCTATTTTCTCACTGTTGTTATTCGTATTGATTATAAATTAAAGATTATAATTTACAAATTAAATTAAATTAAAATGTAAGTTTAACCAAAAATGAGATACTTTTGTGTTAACAGAAGCATAAAACGCTTGTGATACACGGTATACTTAGGAAACAACCAAACACGTCATATATGGGGTAAATTCTCAAAGGTTTGATTCATTAAGTATCGAGCTACCGCTAATAGACTACAGTAAACCGTAGTGTTGCTCTGCGTTATGACTGGTTCATATCACTGATCACCGAACACAAAACCAACAACAGCTAATTGGTTGTGATAACAAAAGCATGTCCTTTGCTAGCTTAAGTATAACACGCAACAAAAGTATCTTATTTATTTACAACACCAAAAACCATACATTAAGGGCACTGCCTGACGGCTACAGCTGCGAAATTTTAACGCAATATTCCTTGTTAAAGAAGTTTCGCAACAGTGCGTTTATTTTAAAGGTAAGCGTTTCAAACTAATTGTATTCTTCATAATTTTTTTTTTTAGGAGAAAATTCCTACGAGCATTTATTTTTAATATACAGGATGATTCTAAAATCGTGGGACAAACATTGAGGGGTGGTAGAGCTCACTAAAACAAACAATTATTGTATAGGAATATATGGGCGGAAGTTACGCGTTGAGGCACAAACAGTCCGATGGCCACCACGATCGCCAGATTTATCGAGTCTCGATTTTTCCTATGGGGGCATTTGAAAGCCCTCATTTACGNGATCGCCAGATTTATCGAGTCTCGATTTTTCCTATGGGGGCATTTGAAAGCCCTCATTTACGAGACTCCAGTTGAAGACCTCGTCGCTCGACTATCCTGTGCGGCTGCACGCGTGCGTGAAATACCCGGCGTATTTGCATCTGTTCGCCAATCACTCCACCGACGCTACCAAGCTTGCATTACTGTCGGTGGTAGCAATTTTGAGCAATTATTATAAACATTGCTGTAAAAAGGCATTTAGCGGCGACGTTGTAAATAAACAATGTGTTGCATTGCATGTGTTATTTTTGTGTTTGTGCCTCAACGCGTCACTTCCGCCCATATGATCCTATACAATAATTGTTTGTTTTAGTGAGCTCTACCACCCCTCAATGTTTGTCCCACGATTTTAGAATCACCCTTTAGATAGGCAGTGTGTACTTTTTTTGTAAAACATAAATGTTAAAAATTCCTTGCAAACNTGTTATTTTTGTGTTTGTGCCTCAACGCGTCACTTCCGCCCATATATTCCTATAGAATAATTGTTTGTTTTAGTGTGCTCTACCACCCCTCAATGTTTGTCCCATGATTTTAGAATCACCCTTTAGATAGGCAGTGTGTACTTTTTTTGTAAAACATAAATGTTAAAAATTCCTTGCAAACAAGCTATACATGTTATGGAAACATATCCGCTATAGGGAACTTCTCATGAAAAATTCGCGAAAAGTCGAAAAGTACATTTTGTTTGAATCGCCTATCTTCAAAATTAACTTACTAAGACGAAATTTTCATAACATGGAATTTCCTATTTAAATTTTGCAGCCGCCAGTTAGTAGACAGTGCTCTTGATGTGGGAATGAAAGGGTTGACGATGTGTGAGGGCTCGAATATGTTGTACAGTATGCGCGATGTCTTGAAATAGGCACTCGGTGTTGATGCGTGTTCCACAACAAATGATGCAGTCGCCTGTGAGATGTGTGTGTGTGTGTGTGTGTGTGTGTTGCAGCGGCCGGGGGCGGTCTACGGGGAGGTGCTGGCCTACGCCCTGGGAGCGCCCTTGGCTGACGGCGACCTCGCCTTCTTCCCCGACAACTACTCGCGCGCCGAGGCCGGCCTCTCCGAGGCCATCATCGCCTTCCTCTCCTCCTTCGCCGCTACGGGGTGAGTCCGTCAGTACACACTCTAAAGCTCGGTTCACCACAACAAACACGTACGTATCAAAATAACAGGTAGATCTTCTTTATGGCACGGTTTATGGTCAACGTGTCTGCAACCAGCCCTGGCGTACACTACGACTAGAGATGATGGAAAATCCGCGAAAAAAATTTTTGACCCAACATATCTTCCACAGCACACTAACTAGTTTATTATTTCATGATTGGATGAACAACGGTTTGACTCTCAGACCAATCGCAAACGTTCTGCCTTGTAGTATCAGAATCATAGTTGGCCCAGTGAAATGGGGTACTAGCTTCATAAATGCATGACAGCCAATAAGGAAAGTAAACTGTCGGACATGTGTACAGCACGTTGAATCCTAGCAAAATGTCAACTTTTCCCGCGATAAGCCATCATCTCTAACCATAACCATTGTAAAAAAAAATGTTTTTGTCATCGTCTCTGTGCTCGAGCGTGAGTGAAGCGGCATCGTCCTGCACGATTCCCACTTGCGGAAATCCGGAGTGACCCAACCGAGGATTGAGTCCGGTTCGCCTTGGTGNGCATCGTCCTGCACGATTCCCACTTGCGGAAATCCGGAGTGACCCAACCGAGGATTGAGTCCGGTTCGCCTTGGTAAGAGGCGAGCAGTCTAACCGCTCAGCCACCGCGACCCCTTCGTCTCTGTGTACTTATTTACTCTGTGGCAGGTTAATTATACTCAGGTTGGGAACAAAACGATATTGCTCACGGAAGAATTTAGCATAGGGAATATTTCTGCCGCAAGGGACGCTGGTGTTCTAAAGATGCCACTTTTATGCTAGCGCTAAATAGAAAATTTCTCTAAAATTTTTCGCAAAACTTCGNCGCTGGTGTTCTAAAGATGCCACTTTTATGCTAGCGCTAAATAGAAAATTTCTCTAAAATTTTTCGCAAAACTTCGTGTTTCGCGAGAACTGTGATATACATTTGAACGAGTCAAAATATTTAATTCCAACTTTATTTTGCAACTATTATTCACGCCATCTAATGTTGTTAACAGGTGTAAATGGTAAAAATAAGTACGTGTTTGGCATTGGGTGCATTTAAATAAGCTTAATTTAAGGGGAGGGGGAGTTACGAATCGAAGAGCGATATACAGATGCCTTTAAAAGGAATTTTTTGATACAATTGTCACTTTAAATGTGTGAGCCTACATTTTGCTAGATCCAGTTTTACGACATAATATTAATATGTGGATGTATTTCGTTAAATGTTTACCCCAGTGCGAAGAACAAAGTATATTCATTTCGTAGGTTCTAGCAATTCTCAAATCATTCATTGTATTTTTCAGTCAGTACGTAACTGTTGTCCCGACGGAAACCTTCAGAAACTTATATGATCTGCAGTTAAAAAGTGCGACTGAGCAAATGTACAGTCCTCTTGCAGACGTTTAATGTCATTCTGAAGAGCAGTGATTCTCCAAATCACTAACCTCGATTCTTCCCAAGTAGCGACATTGTATTCTCGCCCATGTTGCTATATTAGCCCTTTCATCTCCACATTATTTTATGGGTTGTAGTGCTGCAAATAAGAAAGTTTTTGGAGTGTGCTCTACTCGAGCTGGCAAAGATCTTGTTTCCTTATCACAACCAATAGGCTGTTCCCTTTGTGTTGGGTGATCAGTGATATGAACCAGTCATAGCGTAGCGCAGTATCACGGTTTACGAAGCAGTTACTTCCTGGGAAGATCGTTGGACACTGAGCTTCGTAGTGTACAGTACTGGTCAAATATAACCTTACTTTGCAACATGCAGCCAATTCGCTACAATGAGCATGAAATTGTTAAATAATATACCTCCCAAAAGTAACCTGAATACAACAAGACGAAGGGATCGTTTGGTGAAGGGTATTAGACTAGCAGGTGAAGAGTATTAGACTAGCAGGTGAAGTGTATTAGACTAGCAGGTGAAGGGTATTAGACTAGCAACACGCGGAGCGCCGGTTCGAGTCTCGGAGCCATCCAAGTTAGTTTTTAGTTAATATAATTGTGAAGGATTTGTTACTTCTCTCTAATTTACTAAACACGGTCGTGTTACACAGAACAACTTTTCTTTACAGTGTAGCTGATAACACCGCAAAGATGTCTGCAGAACTACTGCAACTACACTGAAGAGCCAAAAAAAACTGGTACACCCACCTAATATCATGTAGGGCCGCCGCGAGCACGCAGAAGTGCCGCAAGACGACGTGGCATGGACTCTACTAATGTCTGAAGGTATGCAGGAGGCAATTCACACCATGAATCCTGCAGGACAGTCCACAAATCCAATCTGCGCCTATTTGAGAAAGGGTTGCACGTATTTCACTTTTAATGATTCTCGTCAGTCGTAGTTTGTCCCGTTCTTTCACGATCTTTTTCCGGCCGCAGCGATGTCGAAGATGTGATGTTTTACCGGATTCCCGATATTCACGGTACACTCGTGAAATGGTCGTACGCGAACATCCAAATGTTATCGCTACCTCGGAGATGCTATGTCCCATCTCTCGTGCGCCGACTATAACACCACGTTCAAACTCACTTAAATCTTGATAACCTGCCATTGTAGCAGCAGTAACCGATCTAGCTGCCGACCGCATCGCGTTACTCTGATTGGTTCCATACCTCTGTTATTTGCATACGCACGCCTATACCAGTTTTTTTTGGCTCTTCAGTGTACAATGTTAGGTTATCATAGTCGTCATGGCCAAACAAAAATTATGTTTGTGGCAAGCCTACTTTTCAGTGGCTCATATTTAAGCAACTTTTTCTTTGCTTCAAAAAATCATGTCTCTCAGCAAAGAAAGCGTTTTTAAAGTGTTGATGGTCATTACAAGTTGTTTGAAACACTCTTGCAATGGAGGTGAATGCTTAAGGGAAATATCTTGAACACACGCCCTCAAGTATGAGACACGAAACAAACACGTGAAAACGAGCCGAGAGTAGCAGTAGTCAAATACGTTAATACAACCTATAATAATTACAAGGAATTTTGTCACATAAATAACAAAATAGAAAATAAAACCAAATTATAGAACGAATTATCAAACCAAAGAACTGAAAAATAATCATAGACAACCCAAACTAAGACAACATACGAGCACAGAGAGGCCGCGGTGGTGTAGTGGTTAGACTGCTCGCCTCCCACCTACGCGAACCGGATTCTATGCCCGGAGTGATCGACCCCGGATTTTCGCATGTAGGAATCGTACCGGACGATGCAGCTGGTCGGCGGGTTTTCTCGGGGATCTACCGTTACACCCGCCCTTGCATTCCGGCGCTGCTCCATACTCACCTCGCTTCACCCTCATCGGCTCTCAAGACCTCGATGTTAAGAGCCGCCCAAATCTCTCAACTCAACTCAGCTACACGGATGCGAAATGGCATCGCGGTTCTTTTAATGTGGGCGTACCCATTTCTTGATCGGCTGCACGAAGCAATGGGAACAGGCGCTGATTGGCTAGTGACGCCATTTTGCTGTCGTGTGCCGCTGGAGTTCGCGGTAGGTACAAGCGGCTGTTTCACCTCTTCATCATTAAGTACTGCGTGCCTTAGTTCTGAATATGGCGTGAAGGATAAAAAAAACGAGCAGGAAAGTAGATCCTAAGCAGGGATTTCAAAAGTGTCCAGTTAACAGTATACGGCCTATAAGAGCGAACTTGCAACGTGGGTGTTTTGTGCGCCTCACAGCCGATTGCCGGGTGTTGTGTGCGGCGGGAGCTGTGATTCCGAGCGATTGTCTCGCTGAGCAGCGCAGCGGACGCCGCAGACTGTGTAGGGGCGAGCACTGGACCGGAAGTCGCTGCCACTGCCGGGTCACCCTCGACCCCGCGGCTGACCTCTCGCTCCAAAACGCTCGGCACAGTGACTCATCCTCCCCCCTCCCTCANCAGCAAACTTTCTGATAAACTTCCTATATTGCAATGGAAGTTTTTAACCTATACATTGTATGGAAATAATACCACACATCAAGCTGTAGATATATGAATATTTAGCGTCGCTACTGTACAAAGTTGGGAATTTCCCTGCGCATTTGACTGTTCCTGAGCAATTGTAGGAACCCTACAATGAATTTATAAGTGAAAAAATTACCATTCCCGCTTTCTCATTAAGCGTATACACTGGCATAATCTATTCGCGGTCTCTTCACACTTTTTTAATCAAACCGTACCCCAGGTATAATGCCTTTAGTTATTTTCTGAATACGTTATGTATCACAAGCGTTCTGATACCTCTGTTAACATAATTTTATATTTTTTTCTTCGTTAAATTGAAGTTTAACTAATATTNGAATCAAACCGTTGAAAAATCACCCCAGGTATGATGCGTTTAGTTATTTTCTAAATACGCTATATCACAAGCGTTCTGATACCTCTGTTAACATAATTTTATATTTTTTTCTTCGTTAAATTGAAGTTTAACTAATATTTTATTTATAAATTGTATTGTTAATTTTTTTATAAATATGTATAAAAACAGCGAGAAAGCATGTGAGTGATAAATAGTTCTCATGCGAAATATTGTTACAACTGAATGCGCAGGAATTCGATGCGTTGTCCTTTGGTGTAAGCTTAGTTTGTACGAGGCGGAGGAATGGTCTGGAAGTAGAACTCTAGCAGGGTTTCAGAAAAGTGTGGACCTCTGGTGGGGCTCGGCCGATCAGCCCGTGCCCTCGATTATTCTGCATGTTACATGTGCATACAGGTAAATATTCAGCAGGGCTTTCAAAAGAGCGCAGTTTACCGTTAACAGTCTTTTATCGTCGCACACGTGCGTCATCGTCGGTCTCGCCCGACTAAGATCGCTCGCAGGATAAAAAAAAAAAAATTAAGTAAGGAGAATTTTTCAAGGTAAATGCGAAATGCGAGTCGCAATAAAAAAAATGGCGAGGAGAGCGGAGCGGGGCCGACCCCTGCAGTCGTAATGCGCGGGAACACATCGATTACCAATGGCGAGCTGCTCCTCTAACCTCGTACTACCCCCGCGGGGGCGGAGCAGTCTCTGCGCGGGGATGAAATATGTGTCGCCGAACGCAGCGGGTCGCAACGAGGCGACCCCTCCCTCCCCCCAGCCAACACCATTCTCCTTTCCATGTCGCTGGAGCGAGCTGCGAGTGGGCTCGAAGCCTCGGCAAGGAGGGAAAACTGTTCAATATTCTCGAGTGATGAGTGAGTGAAGAGACACAGAGGTCTTGAGAGCTGACGAGGGTGAGCGAGGCGAGTATGGAGCGGCTCCGGAATGAAAGGGTTGGGGGAAACGAGATATCCCCGAGAAAACCCGCCGACCAGTGGCATCGTCCGGCACGATTCCCACGTGCGAAAATCCGGGACTGACCCGGACCCAGGGATTGAACCCGGTTCGCCTTGGTGGGAGGCGAGCAGGCTAACCGCTCAGCCACCGTGGCCCCCTTCTCGAGTGATGCCATCCTACTAGTATAGACCGGGAAAATTCTAAAGTTAATTTTCCTCCAGTCGTTTGTGTGCCCAGGCAGATGTCAACTGATTTTGAGATTTTCAGTTTCAGTATTTCCATTACAGGGCCTACCACATTGTTTAAAAAAAATCAATTAATATTTATCAAGGACTACTAGAACAATCTGAGTGCACTTCTTTATAATTTTTAAAAATTAAATTATTCAGTCCTCGTATTCACAATCGAGGATATATTGCAAATGAAGGATACTTATGGTCGGCATTGTACACAACAAGGAATCATTGACCGGTGTTTCGAGACTCTTCTTCTTTCCAAGTTATCTTATTTGTTGAAGTTTCTGCGGCTCTCATTTGTGACCACTAACCAATCAGTGGTGGCGTCAATAAACACACACCACGTAATGCACTGGTTGTGAGAAGCACACCTGACAAAAGAACAGCGTTCACCAAAATATTTAACAATAGCAACACTTCAGCTTGTAAACTAATTCGGGACTTAACATGTGAAACTTGTTTTTAGTTGGAATCAGATGAATCCGTTAAAACACCCCGCAATAAAATTTGGAATTAGTTTCCGAAATCTGACTATGGAAAATCGTCAACGTGCAATAATTGTAAAAAGACATAAAACATTCCAAAAGTTAAAAGGAAATATTTATTATCTAATGATTTTTCCTTGTGTACTATGTATGGCCTTATATACACTGTAAGAAAATTTAAATTTACACATACAATTTTTGACAGTTTTACATTTTCGAGGTATAATTAAAAACAACTACAGTACGTGTAATTTTACATAAATGTTCTTAATAATCCAAAGAATAAAAATGTCTTTGGTGAAAATACACGAATGTATGGCTTAATAAACCTAATGTTGGCGTTAATTTACATATTTTAATGTATGTGTAAAAATGCACCCACTCACTGTATTAAAACATTTTTTTTGACCGAGCCAAGCCTTAAATTGTGTATTTTTTTCTGCTATATAGTTGTATTAACACCCAGTGTCAGTATAGTCGTTCATCTTCAATTGTGTAATTTAAAATGACCGTTTGTGTGTAAATTTGCATTACATTCTGAAGTATCTGTGAGCTTATATTTACACATACAAATTTCCGGTAGTTTTACATTTTTATGTGTAATTTGCTAAAACGAGTAAAGTATTTGTAATGTGACACTAATGTTCTTGTGATTTTAACTTTAAGTACAAGTATTTGTTTTAAACATGCGATCTAGCGGTAGGGAGTAGAACTACTTATAACTCCTTTTGTGTGTTCAAAAGGAAATTTTAACTCCCGCTACATAAAAATCCACATACAAAATATATGAATTAATATGATGCAGTTGTAAAAGAACATATACTGGCGGTAAAATTGCTTAGTAAAACAGTGAGAAATGTACAGAAATTGTGTAATTATAATTACAGTGAGTCAGCGATTTTACTTTTTTTGTTAGTGAGAAAATAGACCTACACAATGGTGAAATTACAATTACGATGTATGTGTAAATTTACTTGCCGTGAAGAGAAAATACACGAATGTTCAAGTTTATTTTGTGCTACATAGTAATACTTTGTACAATTAACTTTACGTAGAATTACTATGTGTTATTTTACTAATTTGTAGGATAAATTTATTTGGACGAAGAGTAATAAAACATTGACACATGTAGGTGTAAAATTACACCGATATCAGTGGAGACACTGCTGCCACATACATTTAGTGTAAAATTACACTTTTTTTTATAGTGTAGCCACAATCATACCAGATATAGCAAGAAATCAATAACGTTTAAGACAACTGGGTTTAAAACGTATCGGCCTCGATAAACCGAAAAATTTTACATTCGTGTAATCAAATAGTAAAACGTAAACACAACACCGTCATCTTCTTTCATGGCCACGCGATTCAACTCAGTCTTGTACGACTAGGTCCGAGTGTATAAAAATGGCTCACTAGAGATAAATTTTAACTTAAGATGAGAAAATGAACTGAGTTCAGTCACGCATTATATTGTATAGTAAATACTAACCTAAGATCAAGTGATCTAGGTTCAAAGATGATCTAAGGTCAATAAAATGCATTTGGCAACACTGTAAATCAGTAGTTTTGTGGTTGCACCAGCATTTAGTTTTTTGAGAAGAAATTTCTGAAAGTAGAACGAAGAAGGAGCGTTCCTCCAGATATTCTAAAGTTGAGAATGATTTATTGATTGAAATAGTTTTAGGCAAATACCAAAGTATTATTGAATGCAAGAAAACGGATGCTGTAACATCTCCTAAAAGTACACCTTCTGGGATGTCTCCTGTTTCGAACTCAGAATGCACTCGTGAATTTCCAAAAATGTCGCTGTCGTGGGTGGATCCTGGCCATCTTGCCACGGTATTTAGGCAGCGTAGGTTGGCATCACAGATTGCTTGGTCATTGAATAAAAACCCCCCAGGACGATTCCTATATACCTCTGCATTGTTGCCTCTAGGTGATCTGTTAGGTATATGGGTGCAGTCTATTGCTCCTAAAACAACCATAAAACCCATTACATCAAAGAACTGTCGCATGCTTTTTCTAGCTTCATTTTTTGTTCCCTGGGAATTTTAATAAACTCGGGTTTCAGTGCAGCGATTTGACTGGAAACTTGGTGAGTAGCTCTGCAGGCCGTCGCTACATCTGCTTTAAAAACATCACCAATGACCATCTGAAAGATTCCTGTGGCGTAGAATCTCAACGTTAATAAAAGCATACACATTGGAGTTAATGGTTTGTTTCTTTTCGTCGGTTTCATTGTAAATACACGCAACCTTTGTTCTAATTGTTCCACTGTATGTTTGTCCAAACGAAACCTCAGTTTAAACTGTTTGTTGGTTATTTCTCTTTTATGGAAGACGCGAGGAGTCCAGTGGAATTCATTGTCAGCGTCATCGATAGATTCATCATAATAGTCATATATGTGAACGAATGAATAAAATTAAACAATTCAAAGGTTATTAGGTTATGCTATACAGAAGTAGGTGTTATAATAACTCATATATTCCGAATATTTAACATATATTTTGAAGTTCAGCAATGTATGTGACAAATATTTACATATTTACTTACCATTGTCCTTCAAACCATTGGTTTTTTTTTTAAATATAATTACACCTGCTGTTATATTTTCAAGTGAATACACATTCTTGAACTCAGTTAAACGAAATTGATCGTAGAAATTTTTTCCCGTTAATAATGAACTACGTTCAAGGCGAATTGATCTTAGATTAACGTTTGTACAACACAATTTTCCCAGTTCGGCTTGAGCCAAGATCAAATATTGGAGACAATCGTAAACAGTGCATTACGCTGTCACCACAATTTGTTACCAAATCAGTACTTGAATGGCAAGGGGATAGCAACCGCGATTAAATCTGATTTGCGTTTAAGATGCACGCAGATCCCTTTTTACGAGGTGGCTTTGTAGGTTTTATTCAACAAAGACAACCTTCAAATATTCCAATAATTAAAAAAAAAAAATTGTGGTGTGGTCCCTTGCTGTAATTAGCTAACATAGTGATATATCTTTTAAAGGCCTCCCCCCCCCACCCCCGGTAATGTTTGTGGTTAAATAGTTATTGTAGGCCTACGTATAATCTTAAATGTCCATTAAAACCCCGTCTTTTACTGTCAAGCTCTACCTAACTCTTGAGTTATGTTTTACGCCTCTATACCCCCTTTTAAGTAGGAACTAGACAGATACAACATATAACATAACATTTAATTTTGTTAAATTGTTTAATAGATATGGCCGCTATTTTGAAAACAGTGTTCGATCCCACTTGCATTATGTAAGTTTACATGAACTTCTGTAGTACTAATGGTGTGGAAATTTTGTATAAATAAGTTTAACTGTTCCGGAAATATGGGAAAAGGTTCTATTTTCTCTCCTGGAAATATTTTTCAAAAAAAAAACCTGCAAAAGATGATTGCTGTATGCATAACTTATGCTCCTAATGAATGCTGTTAGTTTACGAAATTTGGTTAAATTGTGTTGTATTGGTTATTATATATATCATATTGAACTAAATTATCCATATTAATGCCACTAAAATAATATTTGCTGCGCCTAAAACATATTAGTTTACATACCGTACTGTAGCACTACTTGCATGTAGAATTTGGTGGGAATATATTGATTGGTTCCCGAGATATGGTGTAAAACCTAATTTTTTTATGTGACGATCTTCATAAATTGACAAAAATGATATGTATTAGCACATCAGATAATTGTCATAAGTAAAGTATACAAAGTTAAGATAATATAGACTACGTAGTTTCGTAGCTATAGCACACTAAGCTAAAGTGTTATTATAGCTGCCATTCCGAAAATAAGTGTCTGGTACACTTTAAACGTACAAATTAATATGGCCTACCACAGTACAACTTCTCCGCCAAATCTAGTGGGAATCGGTAGATTGTTTCCAGAGATACTATGATATAAAAATTGTATTTTTTCATGTGGGGTATCTTACAGAATGCTGTGAAATAAAGCTTTGTATGGACAAATTTGATTTTTATAATATATACAGCCAGCATACAAAATTTAAGCTGAAATATGTTTCGTAATGTCGTAGATATAACATACGGAGGTAAAATGTTATTTGACCGTTGTTTTGAAAACAAGTGCCCACCCACTCAAAACATATCAGTTTACATGGCCTGCCGTAGTGCTACTTGTTCACAAGTTTTGTGGCAATCTGTTAGTTTTCTCTGGGTATATATATGACACAGGTCAAACATTGTAATTTGTCATGTGATGCTATTTTACAAAATGGAGAGCAAATAGACTTTGTGTGTACACATTTGATGGTTGTAATATATGCTGCCAACATACAAAGTTAAGTTGGAATTAATTACATGGTTTAGAAGATATACATACTAGTGTAAAATGACTATATGGCAGTAGGCCTCATTTTCAAACCTTCTTAAAACATACCAGTTTACATCGCCTGTTGCTGTACTACTTCTTTGCCAAATTTGATAGGAATCTGTTAATTGTTTGCCGAGATGTGACAGAAAAACTTCATTTTTTCGTATAGCGCTATCTTACAAAATGGCGGGAAAACGTATCTATTTGTTAGCATATATGATGCTTGTAACACGCACTTTCAGCATACAAATTTGATCTAAATTGGCCGAACGGTGTATTAGACCAAATAAACCTAGAGTACTGTTTTGCAGCCTTTTTTAAAATAAGTGCTTTATCAATTTAAATCGCGTACGTTTACATTGTATACTATAATATTACTTATTTGCCCAATTTTGCTATAATCGGTCAAGTAGTTTTCGAAATATAACTTCTAGGCTTTGTTTTTTCATGTGGTGCTATCTTCCAATATAGCAGACCAACAAAAATATATTTCAAAATTAAATACTTACGCGATGCACTGCTAACATACGAAATTGGTTTTAAATCGCTTGAATGTTTCCCGAGATATGACTATGGCGACCTGTTTTTCACGAGAAGATTTCCACGGAGTCTGGACTTCAACATCCTATATCCACACGTGCAGTCTTCATTTGGCCATTGGCCGTTCGTCTTTGTGGGAAGAGTGTCTGTTACATGAGTGAGCCGATCAGAATTACGTTTCTCCGATACTGACCGTCCGTGATTCGCAGGCAGACATATAATAAGACGCACGACAATTCAAATGATCCCATCACGAAAGTGGTTCTGAACTAAAGTGTTTTGGAACACAACTTTGCCCCGAAATATTATCGCGAAAAACCGGTGCCCCTAGATATTCATTTTAATTGGCCGCAGTTTTGAAAGTAAGCACCCGGCGTGGCCGTAAACTATAATACTCAGATACCCTTACTAAGTTCTATATGTGTACCGGGTTTGGTTTCTCTGGGTTGGGGAGGGGAGGGGGCGCCAAAACGCGCACAGACACGCAGACAGGAAAGTGATCTGATAATCCTTTCTTTACTTTGGAAAGTGGGATAAGAATTGTTGTCGTCCAGGTGTATCCAGTCACATTGGAGGCGAGTGTGACGCCCCCTGCTGTGTGCGTGTTTAGGTATGTGTAGTTGTTTGATNCCGTATTGACTAGTACACTACACCAACTTTTAGAGGTCTAAGTAAATTTGTTTCCGTACTATTCGCAACAAACCCGTCGCTCAGCTTCGCCTTCACGGGTGTGCACCGTGCTTAGAAAGTGAGTAAGGTTAAATTACATGCATATTCTTTTCGTGTATATTTGTGTGAGGAATCACTTGACAGAGGTTATCGGTGACACCTGTTAGTAAAAAGGGGCCGCGGTGGCTGAGCGGTAGCCTGCTGCCTCCCATCAAGGCGGACCGTGTTCAATCCCCGGCCGGGCCACTCCCGGATCTTCGTATGAGGGAATCGTGCCAGACGATGCCACTGGTCGGCGGGTTTTCTCGGGAATCTCCCGTTTCCCCCCGCCCTTGCATTACGGCGCTGCTCCATACTCGCCTCACTTCACCCTCATCGGCTCTCAAGACCTCTATGTTAAGAGCCGCCCAAATCTCTTCACTGACTATTTGTAAGCACTCTGTATATACGCACGCAAGGAAAAAAAGTATTTTTTTCGTCTGTCGCTAATTAAAAGTTAAGATAGCAGGGAAGCTGTAAAAATTTGACAAAGTTCGAGAAGCTGTTATTCGTTGACTGTCGTGCAAAAAATTTTGTTTCACAATTTTTTGATGGGTAAAATCTTTATTAATCCAAATGGTGGGAGTTGATTCCCCTTAAGGGCAAGCTCTACCCACCATTTTCGATTCTTGGTTTTTCTTGCTTATTAACCCATTCAGACCCAGTGGATACAATTGAGTACAGTACGCACGTGTAGGTAATTTTTGGTCTATACTGCACACTGCTAATCTCAATGACCAATGATCATCCCTGTGGGTAAATGATTCGCAAACCGCCTTACTGGTCTACGTCATAATTGTTTTATATTACTATAGCCGAACATATAGCCTACAGCTCATTGGATGTGACAACGAAACCAGTGTTGTGTCGACTTAAGTACAGTACGCATCATAAATTTTTTGTTTACAACTCCTGAAACTGTAAATTAAAGTTGGTCTGAAAGGGTTAATCTTTTAAAACATGAAAATTTCAAAAGTACATATATAGCGCACTAGCTATTGACCTCATCCTGCAGTGCAGACACAAAAACTGAACTACAAACTCACAACTATGTCACAATATAGATTCTGCCAAATTTTGGTGGAATCGATATTGTGACATATTTATGGGTTCGTAGTTTAGTATTCACATCTGTACTGCACCATAAAGTGAACAGTTAGTTCGCTAATGACGTACTTTCGAAATGTTCGTGTTTAAAAAATAATAAATAAGCAAGAGAAACCAAGAATCCAAACTGGCGGGTGAAGCTTGCCCGTAACGAGAAGGAAATATTTTAAATGTTGATTTTAAAAGAGATCAATGAGCAGGCTACGTCTGCGGTTGTTCCAAGGCGAGGTTCATATTGCTGCTGTACCATGTCGAAACAGCAGGTCTCAGTGCTGCTAGTGAGAAGCGGGAGGGGAGGACGACCAATCGTTAATGAGATTCCATTGTGTCTATGTGGGGGATGCGGGCATTGAGAGGGAGATTCATTCTACAGCCTCCTGCAACTGATTGAGGACGAAATGGGTGTGGGAGGTTTGCTTGTTGCTGCTAAACGTCGCTTGCACATGTTCTCACTGTCAAACTTATGAAACATGGGGAGGAGTATTCGCTCAGCTGCTTTCAGTCGTAGTGTGAACACGTTACCAGGTACGTTAATTTTTATTATTAACATCAACAGTATAATTTTATATTTACTTCTCCACGGGGTTTTAATAAAGCCCCTCGTCGAAATCCGAAATACTTTTTTACACAATAAAATGACCGTGCTGATTTTTTTTTTTCTCAAATTAAGGTGCAAGAGTTAAGGAAGAGGAATTCATTATTATTAAAACGATAAATTATTTTTAAAACTTTCAAAACACGGTATGTTGTTTATAATGTACCAAGGGAGGGCCAGTGGTAGATGGATTAACTCTGTACGGCACAGATAAATATTTAAATATTGTTACAAGACGCCAGAGGGTCGTATCCGAGTTCGTAAATGATGGAGGTCTTAATAAAAATTAAAAGAACTAAATTCGATTTTTAATTTATTCACACAACTATTATTTACAGCATTAATCTAACCCCACTATTAATCTTTTTATTTCTTAGTGAGCGCAATATTTAATGTATATTTTAACTCTAATTAACGTCCTTCGTAATGTCTATTTGGCTATAGTCAATTAATTCATACTCATCATTAACACAATTTCTGTCTGTCTGTTGCCATCATCTGTAATGTTCTTCACTAACGCATCCAGTCCAACAATCCAGCCTGCCAGTCGCACTATTCGCTGCGCCAATGCTCCAGATAATCTTCCCGCTGGTCACTTCTCTCGCCGCTCGTTTCTCTCGTTCATCGTCTATCGCTAAAACTCCAGCCACTCCTCAACTTATCTATCCATCAACTTCTGACTTGGAGGCTCGCAGTACTTTCATAACCGCTGGCCTTTACCTTGAAAGTTCGACGCGCCCCGAATTACGCCGAGGGAAACTATGACAGCAAACTACCAGAAAATTCGTCAGAAAAATGCAGAAACTCAATACAACCAAGGTCAGCAGCGCTCGCGACAAAAGGATTATCGTATCGGCTCGCTTTTTGTAATAGATGCGCGGTTCCTGGTTTATCGCTCCTTCACTTCCATTCGCTCGCGCGGGACAAAGCAGCAAGCGCGTAATTATATATATATATATATATATATATATATTATTTTAAGTGATCCAACGTAAAATCATTTTGTTAGGAATTGTACAAGTATCGATCAGCATAACGTTCCNCATTTTGTTAGGAATTGTACAAGTATCGATCAGCATAACGTTCCGTCATACGTCGGGACCAACAGAAAATTGTTTGCGTTCATTGGCTAGAAGACGCGGGGGTGGGGGTCCAGATATTCACTGAGGTTATAAGGATCACCACTGAAATTACAATGACAAACTACCACCACACCACCCCCGCCCCCTGCCCCATGGAACCCTGAGTCATACTTATTTCGAAATAATTTCTTTACTGTAACTTTCGTTTTGTCTCTTAAAATGCGTTCAGTTTATATTTTTACTTCTACTTTAGTATCGAACATATTATTAATTGTGCATTCGGGATGAGCATCACAAGACAGTGCAGGTTATAAGTAGTTCATTACTATGGAAAACTAAAACGTTTTCCAGCCCGTCAAAACGATTACGAAAATAGATGGTAGCCACAAGACACATGAAGTGCTCTCCTTTCAAATCTGATTTCAGAAGAATAACGCAAAATTTCATTACATTTCTGCGTGCACTTAAAAAAAAAATTATTTGAAACTGTTAACTATCTTAAGTATTACTTTATTTTTTAATTTACTACATTTTCAAAAGTAATTTATAAAATGTAACTCAGTCAGTTATGCACGATCACTAGCAATACATTTTAAATCACTTTATGAGGCTGTCTGTGTTATGGAAAATTAATTTAATCTCAAATGAAAGCAAGGTTTCCAAATTCTCCTTCGCTCTCTAGACGTGTATGTAGACGTCGAAGAGGTGTGATAAAAATGAAGCCTCTTTTAATGATGAACACTCATTGGAAAAATATGCTTTCTTTAGTCCATTCGTGATTACTTCCAATTTTTCTGAAGCTCTGCTGAAGTTCTACTTTCAGACTATCCCTCCGCCTCGCGCAAATAAAGCTTAACCAAGTCTCGAAAACTACACCAAAAGGACAACGCACCGCATTCGTGCGCACTCAGTGTAACAATATTTTGCATAAGAACTAATTCGTGCTAGGAATTACCAAACACACCTGTTTTGCCACTGTTTTTATTCATGTTAATTGTAAATGAAATATTATTATTGATAGAAAAAAAAACCTGAAAGTTTAAAGTAATAAAAATTAACGTATTTTTATGTTAACATACAAGTAATACAGGGCATATTTAGGAATTAACCAAGCACGTCATATATAGTGATTTTTCAAAGGTTAGATTCAAAAAGTGTGAAGAAACTGTGGATAGACTATACTTCCTGTGCATGGTCCAATATGTACTCCACCATGCCTGGGAGGGTTCAGGAAGGTTGGAGGAGGGAGGAATTAATGGGAGCAGGGGAGGCAAAACTTTCGGCTGGCAGCAGACGGGAAATTGCCTTGAAGTCATCTCCAGTTCAAACTCAGTCGTGCAAGTACTCTCCTCAACCCAGTACTAAGGCCTGACCCACATCTCGTTTTAAGAGGTTATGGGTAGGGACTGGAAATTTTCGAGAATTAATTTTAGGACTAGCAAGACTTCAAACGCACGTAAATTTCTGTTGAATTTGCGATTGGATCCCAGTTTTTTTAGAAACGCCCAGGCAAACTCGTAAGGCGAATACAGGCCCGTAAGAAAACGAGCATTGAAGCACGTGCAACCCGGTCTGAGGTAAAGCTAGGGACACCCGATGTGCATTTTTCTCACCTGCATCTCGCTGCCTCTTTTCCCGCCGCTGCTGCTGTTGTTAGCAGGCTCTCAGGTGCCACGGCTGTACACATGACCAACACTTCGGCCGTTCGTGTGTGTGTGTAAGGGGGGGGGAGGAGGCTCTGTAGCGTGGATCCTGGAAGCAAAGTCCCTCATAGTCGTCTGCAATTCCTTCAGTGTCTTCGTTATCCTGTCTTCGTCTTTGTTCAGCATCACTGCGCCTGCTGGACGTCGGAGTGCGGGCTCCTGTATTGCTTACTCCACCTCCAGTTCTCGGGTGTGCAGCCAGACGTACTGCTTTCTGTACCTCTGTGTCGGCGATGACGTCGATGAAGAAGCCGACTGCGATGATGTAGCGCGCCTCCTCGGGACACCCTACCAGAGATAGTTGAGACAGCCGCACGATGTCTTGCCATAGCTCCTGCAGTGGCCATCCTGGACGCTGAGTGCGGCTTCGCAGTCGTGCAAGTTAGGCATCTCGTAGGTACCGTAGCTCCAAGGCCGACACCTGTGTGGGGTACTCCAGTCGATGTCTCTCTGGCAGAGATTGTAGTACGCTCAGTGCGGGGCCTCTCAGTACTGAGGCGAGGTAGTAAGCCCGCTGCTCGTCTGACCAGCCATTCAGGGTGGCGAATATTCCAAACTGGTGTTGGTACTCCCGCCGAGACGTCTGGCCATCGTAAGGGGTGGGCCTAATTGCGACCCCCTTCCCCACTCCTGACCAGGCAACACCAATGCTGCAGAACTGCTGGTATCCTTCGAGGTTGCTGTGTTGGTTACGAAATGCATTGCTTCCCCACTTTTGTCGGCTGCCGGTGTTATGACAGTGGAACTCCGCTGGTGAAGAAATTTCTGCTATTCTTTCTCAAATGCACTCATCTTCTGTTTCATTTCATTCTAGACACTGTCCATCCTTTCACTGGCACTGTCTATTGTCTTGTCCATATAGTCGTTTCGTGTGTTCACTAACTACCTAATGTCTTCTATTTTCTTGCCTACATTCTTATTTACTGAGTTCATTTTCCTGTCTACATTTTCATTTACAGAGTCTATTTTCCTGTCTGCATTTTCATGCACAGTGTTTATTTTCCTGTCTGCATTTTCATTCACAGAGTCTGTTTTCATGTCTTAATTTTCATTTACAGTCATTTTCCCTGTATACGTGATATATTTTCTTATCTACTAAATCACTTACATTAGTTATCTGACTATTTACATTCTCGTTTACACTTTTTACGGTTTAATTTACACTTCCAATCACACTGCTAACTTGGGAATTTACAATTTCACTTACACTTTCTTTTACACTACTAATTTGGGTTTTTGCAGCTTTGTTCACGCCACTAAATTGGTGTTATCAATGCTATTAACACTTGCGCTCACTTGGTTACCTAATCCGTCAATTAATGCTCGCAGTGCTTCCAGTTCTGCAGATATTTTTATAGTTAACATTCACTGCGGTGGTTCAAAACAGTCTTCATTTTTCGGCCTACAGTTATTACAGTTTACTAAATTTCCACAATATCACGAATTACTAACCTATTGCCAAACTTCATTTACAATTTATTAATTAATAATTGCCTCTATCACACTTCTGACGCCAGTGTTAAAAGACGCCAGAGGGACGTATATGAGTGCATGAGGGATGGATATCATAATAAAAATAAAATTAGTAAATTTGATTTAAATGTATTGACACAGCTATTATTTACAGCACTTATCTTCACTATTACTCTTTTTATTTCTCAATGAGCTCAGTATTTAACTTCTATTTTAACTCTAAAGTCCTTCTCTAGGTCTCAGTTTGGTTATAGTCAACTTACACTCATAATTAACACATGTTCAGTCTCTATGTTGCCATCATTTGAAATGTCTTTTATACTTACGCATCCAGTCCAATATTCCAGCCTGCCAGTCGCACTCTTCACTTCACCGATGCTCGCAGTCGCAGATTAACTCCCGCTGGTCACTTCCGGCGCCACTCGCTGCTCTTCTGGCTCGTCGTATATCGCTTAAGGCCACACAATCACCCAAACTCTGGCGCGGGGGCCCGTCGCGCCTAAATACTATCGTTGGCCTATATCTGGAAGGTTCCCCGCACACCGAGTCATGGTGAGAGAAACTAGGTCATTAGCCAAAATATTCCTTCAGATAAACGCAGAAACTCAATCTGTTGAAGGTCAGGAGCATGCGAGCTGCAAAAGGCTTATCGCGGCGCCACGCGACAACTGGGCTTTGTCATCACCACCGCCCGCTAGCTTATCACGACTCTCTCTATCTCTCTCTTTCTCTTCCTCTCCCTCTCCCTCTCCCTCTCTCTTTCTCTCCCTCCCTCTCTTCCTCTCCCCTCCCTCTCCCTCTACTCCCCGTACTCTTCGCTCGCTCACGCGATGCAAAGCAACGACAAGTAACAGTATTTTAAATTAGGATTTTGTAGGGACGCACAGCTCCCTTAAAAATCATTTTAGGAGAAAAGTGTACATTAACGTCTTATAATTTAGTGAAGAATAACCTTCCGCAGTTGGTCAGTGTTGTTAAAAAAACATCCGGTATAATTTTAGGCGTTACAACGAACAAATGGTTTGTTCGGTACTGTACAAGTGTCAGTACAGAACTCTGTCATATCTCGGGACCAATAAAAATGTGCTTATGCTCGATTTTATTAACATAAGCTATGTTTACGGCTAGTGAAAAACTTTTGAAATTAATATTTCATAAAAGTTACTGCCCCTGCCTGCATGTATTTCAACAGGCGTACTGATTGGAGCGCCCCCAGTAAAGTAGGTAGCGACGGAGGGAAAGCAATTCCACGTTTTAACGTTGAGTTATATTGGTTAAGTAAAGATTTGTAAATATTGAAATTATTTCTTTCTCTTTCTATTTTTATAATGCATATAAGTGTAAGAATTAGCAAATTTGCAAAATATTTGCTTCCCTAATAATTTGACAGTTTCACTTGACCGACGCATGTATACCAGACCTATGGCAATGTTAATTTTACATATGGTGAAAGAATACATAATATGCATAAACGTAGATCTTTAGTTGGGTTTTCAAAAGTGCTTAGTTTACTGTGAACAGTCTATAGTTAAAACAACACAATTGTGTATTAATTTTCTATAGTAACACGGCCAAGTATCAAGTAGCTGGCACACGAGATAAACGTATACCATTGGTCAAGTGACGGAATAGCATTTTACCCATACTTCCGCCCATGTATAGGCTATTCACGGTAAAGCGAGCACTTTTTGAAGTTCTATCATTTGGAATAATAGTTAATAAATATATTTTATCGTAGCCTTTGACGTTAACTTTCGAGTCCGGTGAAATATACACACGGTGTGTGTTACTTACAAGGCAATATGTATTTTAAAAAGTGGTGGAAGGATGAAACATGGGTGATATCAAAAAAAGTAACTAAAGTCTCAAAAGTGCTCACTTTAGCGTGAACGTCCTATACCGGCGGGAATTCGCTCACTGCGGTAGCCGCACGGATTTTTTTTTTTTACCTTTAGTCTCCACAGCCATTAGGGAAGGCCCGTGATATATCGCCTTGGACAGCAATTTTTCGCGATAAACGTACGTGCCTGTATATTTCAAACAAAGCTATAATTTTTAAAAGTCTTATCTTGTGTACGCGGAATCTGGACGTTCTGTATTGGAGAAACCAAATCTCTCGCGCTCGCTCAAATAACAAAGTGGCCTTATGGAGAAGGCCGAAAATAAAAGGATAGCTGCACTTGTGTAAATTTACACCAAACATTTTTGTAAGGCTCTGTTCACGATGAATTTCGTGTTAGTGAAAGACGTTCGTACATAAAATGCGTGGTTCACAGTCTCTTGTCTTTTTGTTCAACAAATCACACACAGCTGGAAACTAACCTGCTTTTGGTGAAGTAGTATATAAAATAGCTTAGACCTATTTTCAAATGCGCAAAGTAAAATAAACATGTAAATTTTCTTTTCTACAAAAAAGTTTTTAAAAAATACAATAAACTACTTCTTGTTATTTTACCCTGCAAACACGTTGGTTTAAGTCCTTACGAAACTGACAGGAGATAAAATATTATCTCGTACACATCGAGGATGCTCCCTACACTACACATAGGAAGACAACCGTGAAACGGGTCTTTGAGGATACCTACTTTCATTTTGATACGTACACGTTAATTTAGAGCTCAATTGGCAAGAAGTTAATTTCGTCCTTTTTAGATCCCTACTTATTTATTTGCCATATATATATATATATATATCTTTCTCTCTTTCTCTCTCTCTCTCGCTCTCTCGCTCTCTCTCTCTCGCTCTCTCGCTCTCTCTCTCTCTCTCTCTCTCTCTCTCTCTCTGCCCACTCTGTACCCTACCGTCTCATGTAGACATCAACGTTACCATTCACCCATCAACTGAAATTTCTGAAATAGTTAGCTCTAAAGTCGTCTGTATTTAACAAACATGTTTTGCTAAAGTGCTACCCACAAGCTGCGGTTTCGCCTCTGTATACTTACACTGTAAGAAATCATTTGCAAGTTTACTATATCAGTGTATACTGACATAGAATAAGAAAGTTCGAATGGTAAATAATTTTGCCGTACATCCATGGCAGCGTACCTACGTTTGCCCAGGAAACAGTCAAATGCATAAGGATGTTCCCAACTTTGTATAGTAGAGGCGTTTAACATTCCTATATTTGTAGCTTCGTATCTGGCACTTTTCCCATGCGATGCATACCTTAAAAACTTCCATTGCAGTTTAGGAAGTTTACCAAAATATTTTTTTTACAGCGTACTTACTCTGTGACGAGGGATTGAGTGATGTAGAGCACGAAAAGTGTGGTGAGAGATGATGTACGACTGGTCATTTGTGCCACAGACCGCGCCAATGAGGACGCGCTGGACCGTGTCTGTGCACAGTGCATGCCACCGTTTTATCCGCTCCAGTACCTCCCCTCCACCCCCTTCAGCCACCACCCTCCGCGACTCTGCAAAACAAATGACTCAGTATTTTTCTATACCTCCACAAGTACTGTGCAAAGTTGCGTATATCACATGTTATTTCACAGTGTTACGCGCGACTGCTTCGCATCCGTGTCTTCTCCCCTCCCCTCTTCCTCTAAACTCCGGGAGGGCGTAGCGGTATTCGCGCCAAGGACGACGTCGTTGGAACCCGGGGGGGAGGGGAAGCCACCATACCAGCCGCGATAACGCCAACGACTTACGTCACTCCTGCTCGCTTGAAGAGCGAGTGGCCTGTCACTTCGTTGATTTGGACCATCCCCCAGTAAACTGTAGTTAAGTGCGCGGTCTAGAATAAGGACTAGTACCCATAAAAACTTATAACGTTGAAGTTGTTTGCAATCGGGGTTAATCGTCGCCACAATAAGAGAAACCCAAGGGAGGCGTGTAGCATGACGGAAAATGCCTATGAAAGCACCTACATGATATGAACTCGGGTGTAAGTAGGTGTTGAATATAAATGTTGAAGGCAGGCGTAAAGAAAAATTTAAAGTATGTCTTGGGCTATAGCCTCATCAGCTGTGGTTGATATGGAATAAATGTAAAGGAGCAATCAAGGTGGTTCTGTGGAGTCCATCTGTACTCGCTTCATGGTGTCCTGAGACCGCCGGGATAGGGGAACAGTGTTCAGTATTTTATGTTTTCAATGGAATGTCTCACTCTGTGTCAGATTCGGGAGTTTGTTGGTTTATTTGCCGACCTATAGACACCAAATTCGGTGAATTTCATAGCAAAAAGTGGTTTTTGGGTGTCGGAAATTATCAGACTCAGGACGTTTCACACAAGGTATACATACATTTTTTGTGTGTTGCAATTAGAACTGGTATGCTGTTGTGCTGTTGTTTCTAACTCCTGTTACAGTACGCCTGATAGATTGTGAAAATCAATCAAAAATAAAAAGGACCCATTTACGTCAAATCAAACCATTTATAGAGAAAAAGACCGACTAAAATTTGTATATATTATTAGACTTAAACACCCTGTTTCTTTTGGATGGGTGGCTGTGACACTCAGGTGTCACCTCATATGAAATGTTATACTGATACTGTTTATAGTGTTCAATATAAGTTGTGTATAGGTAATAGGTAATATGTTTATTATGTGATTTTATTCTGAATCTAAACTGTATTGCCCATACACAACTTATATATAACAGTATAAACAGTAACAATATAACAATTCCCATCAGGTGACACCTGATGAGGTCTTGAGAGCCGATGAGGGTGATTGAGATGAGTATGAAGCAACGTCGGAATGAAGGGGTGGGGGAAATGGGAGATCCCCGAGAAAACCCGCCAACCAACGGCATCGTCCGGTACGATTCCCACATGCGAAAATCCGGGATGACCCGGCCGGGGATTGAACCCTGTTCGCTTTGGTGGGAGGTGAGCAGACTAAGCGCTCAGCCACCGCGGCCCCCTCGCTTGAAGAGTCAACGACTTGAGTTTTGAGTAGTCTCCTCCGTCGGCGTGACTCGGGGTGCGAAGAACTTTCTGGGCCAGGGTGGTGATTCCGAACACCTCTCGTCGATCTGATCGATCGAAGAGTAATCGAAAACTTCGTTGGCAACGATATTCTTTTTAAGTTCTACTTATTGTCTATTAATTACTATTTCGTGCTATTAGAAAACCGTTAATTTGTTTAGTCTAGCCATCTTGACATGTTTATGTTGTGAATATAGGAGAAATTCAGTTGAAGGAAGCGTGACCTCATTAAAATTCGATGAGCGGACACTTCTAATGGCGTAACGGTAAATCGTTCGTCATCGAAGTTGTTCGGAATCAGCTCCCAGGTCACCTCAGCTATGAAAGCCGCGGTGTGTCCCTGTGTCGCAAGGGCGTACGTAAGCCCATTTTCCGGAAGGGGCGACCGAATGTGCTGGGAGAATTATTTTTGGGAGAGGGGATTGCTAAAAATACTACACTTGCTGATGTCCACCTATAAAGTGGTGGTCCGGGTGGTTCACCCTGGAAATTGTTAACTTTCAAGGTTAAATTTTAGCGGTAATTAATCTCATTTCGTGATAAAATCACGCGTGCTTCTCTGACACTAATTTACTTTCGAGGCAAACTGTGTAAAGGCTGTTTATGATAAAGTGAGCAATTTTGAAATCAACGTTAGAAAAAAGTCACTGCTCCCGCCTGCATATATTTTAACGGACGCACTGAGTGACATGCGCACAGTAAAGTTGGTAACGATGGATGTAAAGTAGTTCCATATGTTAAAGTCGAATAAAAAGTGTTAGGTGGTCATTTGTGATAACTTAAATTATTTCTTTCTCTTTCTGTTTTTTTTAATGCTAAGAAGTGTAAAAATGAGCATGTTTGTAAAATATTTACTTTTCTTATAGTTTCACTGTACCGACGCATGGATGAAGTGATGAGGCCCTTGCCAGTGTTAATTTTACATAAGGTGGAAGAATACACAACGTGGATACAAGTAGATCTTAAGCAGGGCTTTCAAAAGTGCAGGTTTATAACACAGTAAATTAGTACACAGAGGCGAAATGGCGTGGCGGTTCCTTTGATGTGGACGTACCCACTAGCTGATTGGCTGTGCGACGCTCTGGGAACAGGTCTTGTGTCTGATTGGCCACCGCGCGCTGCGAAAGGTTGCCTGTTGGTTATACCGCCGGCTGTCACCCAGGTTACCAGGCACTGGTTGGCGAAAGCGTTCTTCACGTATTGCTGGTAAGTGACGCCACTTTGCTGGCGTGTGCTGCTGTGCAGTTCGCAGGAAAAGCGCGGCTGCTTCGCCTCTGTACAATTAGTCCCTTAACATGTTATCCCGAGTTTATTAGTTCACGCCTGACATGCTGCAGAATAGATTAAATCATGGTCGGTGCTGTGTAAGTCCAGAAGATAGCGCCTTTCCTATGACAGTGCCATTGGTTGTCGCTGACACACCAAATGCACTATATTCGCGGTTTCTTGTTACTTTTTGAATCAAACCTTTGAAACATCATCGCGTGTCTGATATGTTTGATTGTTCTCCAGTATCCTACGTATCACAATAATTTTTTTATTTCAGTTAACATAAAAGCATATTATTTTTAGTTAAATTGACCTTTTACTTATATGAATAAAAGCAAAGAGAAAATTGGTGTGTTGGTTATGCATAGTAAGAAATAATTCTTATGCAAAAAATTATTAAACTGACTGCACCAGAAACTGCAGTGCGTTGTCCCATTGGTGTAATTTCCTAGACTTTGTTAAGCTTAGTTTACACGAGGCGGAGTGATATTCTTAAAGTAGAACTTTAGCAGGGCTACACAAAAGTTGGAAGTAACCGTGAATGGATCATATTTTGTAATTAGACGCTTTTTGTGCCATGGATATACTAAACCCTTTCATTGGTTCCAAGTGTCGGTTGTTATAAGAAATTCGTAAGTACATTGCACGCTAAAGATTTCTTATTTTGCAACACCTGGAAGTAAAACTTAGTGCGTGCCTTAAGAGGTTAAGTGCGCTGTGTCGGGAGCCTATGAAGGCCATTAGCGCCTGGTATGTGCGACGACGGGGCGCAACGGGCTGTAGCGCAGTG
Source organism: Clitarchus hookeri (assembly GCA_002778355.1). Lineage (NCBI taxonomy): Eukaryota > Metazoa > Arthropoda > Insecta > Phasmatodea > Phasmatidae > Clitarchus > Clitarchus hookeri. The sequence continues at coordinate 315,984 of NQII01000644.1, forward strand.
ACCAGCGAGTGCACAGTGCGACTATCGAGAAACAACAGACTGCGACTGGCTAACTGGACTGCGAGAAAGTGGGACCTTTTTCGTGAATGACGGGCATTTGTATAGAAGTGTATAGCAGCGGGCATTTCGATAGTATATTTGGAGTTTGGCATAGGTAACATTTCCGCCGCTAGGTAAGCACTAGTGTTCCAAAGAGGTCACGTTTAATTATAATTTTTAACTACGTGAATAATAAAAGAGAAATATTTCACTTAGTTAAGTAGATATTTTATATTTGATTTAGGTTTGCTGCAATTATACTGTTTTTTTTTAACATCGAAAATAGAGAAATATCTGGTACATATACGACACTAGCGCTTCCTAGTTTACATGTATATGTAGAGTTCAAATAGAGCTCTAGCCCCAAAGCATTTCCATCGCTCGTTGTGATAACCCTATTGCTGAGAAAAAAATATGTTTTTGTTCCTCTTCTTTGGTGGCATATATATTATGTATGTTATGAAAATACACAGCTTCAAGTTCCTTTCATTAAGGTCTGTTTTCATGCCATGTCCCTTTATTCCCATACAGTAAAATAAAAGCGAATAGTGGCACGCACGTGAAATTCCAAATGCCGGGCGCAAACAGGGCATTACCTATATGCAGTTCGTGTATCGTGTCCAACCGTTGAACCGGGCCTCTAAAATTGACTTATCGAGGTCTTTCGTTCGTACCTAGAAACTTTTAAAATGGTGGAACTATAATGAGGGAAGTAAAATTGCGCCTTTTTAACGAAGAAAAAAAACCTGAATTTATTTATCTCGGCTCGCTCTATGGGGTAATTTCGACGAAGCAAGGCGCTGAGAAATTGCTTCCCGTAGACGCGAAATTGTACTTCCTGGTACTAAATCTGCGTTTTCCTCAAATGCGTGTTGACTTCAGCACAATATTACGTAGCGCATCTACAGTTGCTCATACGCTGTTTTCTAATTACAAACATTATGTTCAAAATTGTATTACTTTTTTTTTTTTACTTTTTTTTGTCCCCATTGTTAAGTGTACAATACGTAGCACAGGAAATTAGTAATAGGTTACACAATATGAAAACAGCCTCCGATAAGAAAAGTTTACTACAAGTTGTTGAGACTTTGTCGTGCGTTCATAGACAACTGCCGCTAGTAAAATAAAGTAATAAACACACTGTTTGTCGGTCGCGGTTTATACGAGAGGGCGTAAAATTGATACTAAAACTGTTCCAAACAGAAAAACTATTTTGTTGATACACCCGCCTACCAGGAGATTTTTTTCTGCGTCTGAGTACGTAACACGGAGATATTGTTTTTGGCGTTCAAGGCCCAGCGATACGGGCGACAATAACACGCGAGACCAGCGCCCCGTCGCCCGTACGTGCGAGGCACTGAACCTGCGTGCAGTGCTTCCTCTGTTGCGCTTTCCTGTGCAAATGAGATCTCTGGAATTTTATTACACGTCACGAAAGTCCATAGATTAAACTACGACTGTGAAGTTTTATTTTTCTCCTACCTATCAAGGAACCTCCACAGGCAAGCTCAAAAATGCGATTCTTGATATTTCACGATTTTTTTTATCTTAGATTAAATGTATTACTATAAGAAAAAGTTACTGATAATTAATGAGCCTACTTTCCTCTACATGGGTACAAATAATTTTTAATAAAGTTCTTAAAAGCTTAGATGGTAGGTAGGTGTTGACGTCTTGTTCACGGCAATATCATTAGAAATGAAACCAGAAACATGTGCAACAGTACCAAGACAATTAAAATACACACTTGACTTACCCGGGATTCGAACCCAGAAAAACTCGTTAAATTAAGATAGCGTGCAATCAACTGCATCACGGAGGTAGGATTCAGAGCATTAACTTAGGATATAATGAGTGTAATGTTTGGAATGATAGGATTCACCAACCTGAAATAATTACAATGCTATCATTTTGAAAATAAAAGTCTCAGCCACTATAAACGCGTAAGTTTATATGGCCTACCATGACGCTACGTGTGTGAGAAATTTGGTGGAAATTGGTTTGTCTCCGAGATATGTCATAAAAACCTTATTTTATTAAATGAAGCTATCATACAAAGTTTCTTTAAAAATAGGATCTCTATACAGTGTTTCTAATATATATTGTCAGCATAAAACTGTTAATTGAATTTTGTTAAATTGTTAAATATATATATATGCCAAATGTATCGAAATATTTATATTACTGCCATTTTGAAAATCAATGTCTGAGCCTATTTAAATCATGTAACTTAACATGGTCTTCTGTAGGTGTGCAAAATTAGGTGAAAATTAGTTAGTTGACTTGTTCCGGAAATATGGCAAAATTTTCATTTCACTTACTGCCACTATTTTACAAAAAAAAAACACGGCAAAAGAGAATCTATGTATGCATTACTGTTGCTTTTAATAAATACCTACTGTTAGCTTACAAAATTTGGTTGAATTATGGTGAAAAGTTTAATATATATAACATATAAATCTAAATAATTTATATAAACCCTATTAAATAATGCCTGCCGCACCTAAAACATGTTAATTTACATACCCAACAGTAGCACTACTTGCGTTAAATCGTTGTAGGAATCGGTTGATTGGTCCTGGAGATATGGCATAAGACCTACATTTTTTATGTGACGATCTTCATAAACGTAAGACAAAAATTTAATGTATGTGCATATTCTATGATTGTCATAGGTACAGTTTACAAGTTAAGTTAAAATCTGTGAAATAATTTCATAGTATAGCACACTAAGTTAAAATGTTTTTTATAGCCACCATTCGGAAAATGAGACGTGCTCACTCAAAATATATAAATTAATATGGCTTACCAGAGTACAAATTCTTCGTCAAAATTTGGAAGAAATTGGTTGATTGTTTCCAGAGTTACGACACAAAAACTTTATTATTTAATGTAAGACTATCTTACAAAATGGCGGAGAAATATGGCTTTTAATAGACAAATTTAATGGACGAAAGCATACAAAGTTAAGTTGAAATTTGTATTGCAGTATCGTAGATAAACCATACTGTGTTAAAAATTTTAAGTGGCCGCCATTTTGAAAATATGTATCCGACCCACTCTAAGCAAATCAGTTTACATGGCCTGTCATAGTGCTTCTTGTTTCCCAAATTTGGTAGAAACATGTTGATTTATACCGAAGATATGACATAATTTTAATTTTTCCTGTGATACTACTTTACATAATGGTGGAAAAAAGAGATTTTGTGTAGACGCATTTGATGGTTGTAATATATACTGCCGGAAAAAAGTTACATTGGAATTGATTACATGGTTTTGAAGATATGGCATGGTATAATATAAGGGCTATATGGTCGCCATTTTGAAAATAAGTGTCTGACATACTTAAAAATTATTTTATGTATCACCTGCTGCAGTACTACTTGTTTGCCAAATTTGGTAGGAATCGGCCAATTGTTTCCCGAGAGATTACACAAAAACGTTATTAATTCATGTACCACTATCTTAAAAATGGTGAACAAAAGTGGTTGTTTTTAGTATAAATGATGCTTGTAATTGGTAGCATACAAAATTTGGTTGAAATTGGTAAAATTATATAGTAGTTATACCAAATAAACCTAAAATTACTTAATTGCAGGCTTTTATAAATCTTTTGCATGATTACAGACCAATTCGTGTTAGCTATGTGAATATTATCCTTATAAGATGCAGTACATTCAATTTTCAACATAAGGAAATGACTTAATGTTTTAAATATGGCTTACTTTTATTTAACAAAGACGTTTGAAATCCCAGCAATAATACACTCTTTCGCTTAATTTTAAAAATGTATGGTTCAGCATTAGCTAATTAAAACAATTTATAGACCTTTGTTAACAATTTACGGCTATCTGTGATGTGAGTATAGCCGGAAAAAAAAATTTACACCAACGTCAACACTAACTATTGTGCCATGGGACACATCGCACACAAGCAGAAAACCAACAACACCAAGGGGCCGCTGTTGTATAGTGGTCAGACTACTCTCCTCCACCTAGGAGAATCGGGCTCGATTTCCGACGGGGTAGCTCCCGGATTTTCGCACGTGGGAATTGTGCCGAACGATGCGGCTGGTCAGCGGGTTTTGTATCTTAATTTTTAAATGACAAGCACTTTTATATAAATAAAATACATTTACCAGTTTGAATTAAATCAAACTGCTTTACAATATACCATTCACGGGTACTTCCAACTTTTACGAAGTCCTGTTTAAGTTCTACTTCCAGGATATTCCTGCGCTTCATACAAACAAAGCTTAACCAAGTCTAGAAAATCACATCAACGGGGCAGCGCACTGCATTCGTGCGCACCCAGTTTAATAATATTTTGCATAAGAACTATTTCTTGTTACACTGAAAGAAAATATTTGTTAGTGGCTACAAAAACTGTTTGGTTGATGCTTTCCAAGGCGACATTTTGTTGCTGACGATAAACAGATTGTGGTGCCCAATAACACGTAGGCCTAGATTGACAAGTACCAACGCTATTTAGTGCTCACAAACATATTTGTTTATTAACAATAAATCTATTGGCTGCCACCAAAACATTTAGTTGGCAGCAATAGCATTAATGCCATCCACAGTAATACAATTTTACTGCGACTTCAAACTACATCCATTATATTCTGCTCGTGCGCTCTGGCTGGCATATTGGAAGTGGCTTCCTTCTGTCTGGCCACGACGCCATATTGGTCCGTGTTCGATTCCTTGCATCAGGTTACGAACCAATTCATAGGAGATATTCTTAAGAACATCACTTATATCATTCCTTTCCTCTAAATAAGTAAATGTTACAAGTAAATTATTCCAGAATATCAACCTCCCATGAGGTGAAGTGTACAGGTCTTGTCGTGTGTGCCACATATTAGACTTAACTTATCTACAAACTCTTGACAGTGCATTAACGTTGAGCAAGGTGACGCAATGGTAACACACAGAGTTCGCATTTGGGATTTACAGGGTTCGAGTCACGCTCCTCGCGAGGTATGTTTCAGTTTTTAATTGTTGGCAACCATAAACGTCATATTGTAATTGCTACTAAATACTGGAATGATAAAAAAACTTTTGTTGGCGTTACAAAATATTTTGCGAGATCCCGTATTGGCAAAAGAATTTTGTGGCCACCAACAAAATTTTGTTGGTTACCACAAATCCTTTTTTTTTGTGTAGGCATTACCAACACACCTCTTTTACCACTGTTTTTATTCATATTAGTTATGAATGAAACTTTATAGTTATTACATAAAATAGAAATAAAAGTTCAATTTAACCAAAAATGTGGAACTTCTACGTAAACAGAGGTATAAAACGCTTGTGATGCATGGCTAATGTAGGAAACACCCAGACACGTCATACACGGGGTGATTCTTGAAAAGTTGGATTAAAATCGTCTGAAGAAACATGTTAAGATAGTGCAGTTGGTAGGACGTCGGGTTCCGTAACGTGGCAAACGTCAAGCGCTCATGGCGTGGGTTGGTTCCCCCTCCCATCTGCCATTTTTTTTCGTTGGTAATATTTCTTTTTGCGACAAGATAATAGTACTTAATTTATTTTACATTGGAATTATGTTGTTGTTTTTTTTTTGACAGAACTGTAACGAGGTAATGTTGTTCCAATAAAACTTAATGTTACATTAACATTAATAGCTTAACATTATATTACATTAACAGCAACATAAGTTACTGACGGCTCACAGATAACAAAAAATTACTGTTGTAGTAACATTAATACTGTTGTCACAACATTAGACCTTTTTTTTTTTGTGTGGTTTTGGTCACCACAGGTGGATGGTCCAGCAGTGGTAAAATTACAAAATATTGTTTTATAGTCAAGAAAATCATTATTGCTGGGTCGTGGTGCCCTTACAAGACCCTGTTAAATAATAGAGGTACAATGAGTCTGTATCAGTATGAGCTTATATTTTCATTGGCAGCAAAGTGTTAATTGATCGTTGTCGCAAGATTGCGGGTAACTGTTTGGTGAAGGCGTTTCTCTTGGAATTCGCACACAGAGCTGTAATATTATAAATTATAGTTACTGTTCAGTGACCCATCGTAAAAAACGGAAATAGGTGGGTACTATAATAGAAATCTTGTGGGCTTGTGTGTGATAGTCGATTAACTCGTCGTCAGTTAACCCACTAACTACATTCTTTGTGAGGTATTGGTTGTTGGAACTCATGATGGTGGACTCGTACGCTTCGCTCGTTTGTGCTTGGTGAGAAATCGATTTTTGTATGTGTAAAAATAAGATCCGCGGCGGAACAGTGACATTGTAAAAGACGAAATTCTCAATTTAGCGCTATAACTTAACTATATAGTTAAATTATGCTCTTCAGTTTGATTAATAAAACATCCATCCTTCCACGCAGGCATTTGCGACAAACTTTGAGATTATTCAACAGCCTTGAAAATCAACAGTTTGCAGTTCAGGTGTTTCTTTCTCGCGGCAAGAGAGTGTGAAAGAGTCATAAATATCCCCCCGTGCTTTCTACAGTTTTCCTTTCCGCGAAATGAAATAAGAAAGCAATAACGATAAAATCCTTCCGCAGCTGAAGCGAAGAGCTTCCCTTAAAAGGGGGCCGTATGTGTAATGGCATATAAGACGATAAGGACGCAACTACTAGGCCGTATCGACCATCGTGTAGTCTTTATGCGCGATGCATGTTATTGCTGTGCAGAAAGAGACCGCCTTATATGTGCATGATCGTAACAATACAGATAAAGCTATATCCAATGTCGTCTTGGGCTCTAGGGAACTTCTGGGATTGTGGTACTTGGAAATGATACTGAAGCATCCTTCGTGACTGTTCTTGAATTTCAAACAATCCCCTTCAAGTAGAAACTGGTGTGTTTGTAAACAAGCCCGAAATCACACTAAATATTCTCTGGTTGAACCCTTTGTACTCGCAGATGAACATGCAAATTGTTTGCTCGGGACTCCACTAGTTCGGTATAACGGTCGGCCATATCGGAACCAATATATTTTTTTTTAGTTCTTCTTGTTATCGGCAGCGATTGTTCAAGAGACTACGCAATATAGTCCAGACAGTGAATGAAGGTCGGTTCACGCTCAATTTCGTGTACGTAAAGCCCTGTCACACTGTCAAATTTTCGCTTTCATCTATATATGACAATAAAATTTAAAGACAAAATATGGCCATCAAATTTTTCCTTCCAACAAATTTGATCAAATAATCTTGAATGTGTTTGAAAATATACCACTCTGTAAATTTTTTTTATTTTGGAACAATCTAATTTGAATTGTTATTTAAAAATTATTTTTATAGTGAGATATTGCTTTTGTTTTTCCATGCAGTACATTACAGGAAGTAGTATAAGGAATGTTGTAAGTTATTTTAGCTTCTTTGCAAAATTCAAATTTTATTTATCAGATATGTTTTCTTCACAATGAAATTTAACGTCCTTGAGCTCGTGATATTATGTGGAATATTCACTTAAAATAGCATTCATGCCGAGACAGCTTCTGCTTTAATCAATTATCTTCATAACCTACTTAGTTTCGAGCAATTGCTCGTTATTTTAAAGTTCCTTGACTTCCATTTTTGTCGTGCACGATTCTGATTGGCTGAGACCGTCAAACATCAAATAAATTTTAGAACTGGTCCATTCTTAAAATATTTAATGGAAACTGAAGCCATCCAACTTTCTCAAATATGGCGGCGTTTATGACTTTTCTGGGACGTCATAACTGTCCAAATTTATTTGAGCAAACTTACTGGAAGCAGTTCGACGGAAAAATTTGACAGTGTGACAGGAGCTTAGATGTCTACATAGAACGTTTACAAAAATGCGTGGTTCGTAGTGACTGTACTCGTCTTATGTTCAACCAATCACACACGACTAGCAATTAATTGGATTTCATTAAAATAGTTATTTATTAGCAATTATAATGTCTAACCATTTCATTTTATTTGCATCCTTATTCTGACTGCCAGTACTTACTGCACATCATTTGTCGATATTATAAGACAAAACATGATAATACAATACAAAAATTAAAATACAATTAATTTTTGTATTCAATTTAGACGTATTTTTAATGAGTAAAAGAAAAAAAAACGTAAGTTTTACTTTATAAATAAGATATTATATTAAATGCAAACGTTACTTTTTATTCTTCTTTTCTCTTTTGGGTTCTATTGGCTGAAGGACACTCGTACACGACAAGAAATAAAATGCCGCCATTCAAGGAGGTTCTTACACGACACGTAACGCGATGAACATGAACCGTTTCGTAAAAATTCCTTCTTTCATTCTGATACTTACACTTTCATTAAGTACACTTTTTTACGGCAAACCGACCTTCATACCTCCTAAAGGATGTTCACGGTAAAGTGAGCACTTTTGAGGCCCTAGTTACTTTTTCATGTTAACCATTTTTTTTATCCTCTAACCACCTTTTTAATTAAATATTTTCATTAAGTAACAAACACAGTGTGTATATTCCGCCGTACTCGGAAGTTAACTTCTAAGGCTAAAATAAAATATATTTATTGACTGTTATTCCAAATGAGAGTGCTTTCAAAAGCGCTCACTTTTCCGTGAATAGCCTATATATACTTGTATGTGAATTGTGTGTTCTTCCACTTCATGTTGAATTAACATTGCCATGGGCCTGATCACTGTATTCATGCGTCGGTCAAGTGAAACTGTAAAATTATTGGAAAAGTAAATATTTAAAAAATTTGTTAATTCGTACACTTATGTGCTTTTACAAAACATTAAAAAAAAAAAATCAGTTCAGTACTCACAAATGTTTACCAAATCATTTTAATTCAACGTTAAGGCATGGAACTACTTTTCCTCCGTCGTCACCATTTTTACTGGGCGCTAGCCAGTCGGTGCGCCCGTCAAAATATATGTAGATAAGAATATAGTCTATTCGCGGTTTATTCACACTTTTTGAATCAAACCTTTGAAAAATCACCCCATGCATGACGTGTTTGATTATTTCTTAAATATGTCATGTATCACGAGCGTTTTATACGTCTGTTAACATAAAAGTACTTTATTTTCAGTTAAATTTAACTTTTAATTACATTTTATCTATAAATTATAATATTTCATTTGTAATTAATATGTTCGAAAACAGGTGTGTTAGTAATGTCTAGGGACACCCGAATTTCGCGAAAAGATTTCCGTGCATTTTAGGTTTCATTACCCTACTAGTATATCCGCAGTGTTATTTTGCTTATTGGCCACGGTGGCTTTGTGAGAAAACATTTCTTACTTGGCTGGCCAATCAGAATTAGGTTACTCCTGTAGTGTGCCTCTGTGATTCGCGGGCAGACACATAAGACGCGTAACACGTATATCATCCAATGTATAAAGTGGATCTGGGCAAAAGTGTTATGAAATACAACTGGTCGTGAAAACTTTTCGCGAAAATCGGATGTCCCTAGTAATGCCTAGTATGAAATAGTTATTTTGCAAATTATTATTACACTAATTGCACACGAATGTGGTGCGCTGTCGCTTTAGTGTAATTTTATAGAATAGGAAGTTTTGTTTGCTTGAGGCGGAGGAATATCCTGAAAGTAGAACCTTAGCACGGCTTCAGAAAAGTTGGAAGTAACCGTGAATGAACTATAGTAACATTTTTCAAAAGTTTATTTCAAAAGTGCTCACTTTACATTGAACAGCTTATACACGTGAGGATGTTCCCTCATTGGTGCTTCATTTTCTGTTTTGTACAGTGCAGAGCAATAAACCTGTTCCTGTGCAACGTCCCAGCTATAGGACACTGAGACTGAGAGAATTTTAACAATCCACTTCAAAGAGGTTTGCTTCGAATATAAGCTGTTCACGGTAAAATATGAGCACTTTTGAAAGTCCTGTTTAGGATCTACTTGTACGCACGTTGTGTACTCTTCCACCATATGTAAAATCAACATTGCCATGGGTCTCATTACTTCATTCATGTGTCGGTAATGTGAAACTGTGGAATTATTAGAAAAGTAAATATTTTACAAATCTGCTCATTTTTATACTTCGATGCATTAAAAAAAAACATAAAGCTGAAGAAATAATTTCAGTCATTGCAAATGATAACCTGACTCTTTTTATTGGACGTTAAAATATGGAATTACTTTCTCTCCAACGTTACCAACTTTACTGGGTGCATGTACTCAGTGCGCCCGTTAAAATATTTGTAGGTGGGAGCAGTGACATTTTGGTCATACTTTTCGCCTTTCATCACGACGAACCGAGCTCGAATCCCGGTGGATGCTCGCACATCGGAAACATGGTGGCCATTTCCATTGACTGGCGGATTTTCTCGGAGTACTCATGTTGTCATGTATATTTTCACTCCACCGTTACTTTATTTTAGGCTGTGTTTGAATTGGTAGGGATGCTTATAGTTTATTAAAATGTCATGTGACCCTATTTAGTGTACCAAAGTGATGGCATATTTGGTAATTCAGGTTTTAGTTCGTAACGGAATTTAATAATTACTAATTTACCAAACAACTAAATTTTATTATCGCCGCCATGTTAGTTTAACCTAGAAAATATACGTAGAAATATATGTGCTTCAAATTTTTATGAATTAAAACTTTGTTTACAGTACTGGACTATGTGTAATAACATATTAATACTGAGATTGTAGTGTTCTAACACAATAACATACATGTATTTTATATAAAATAAATATGTTCACGTTTAAACGTTACGTTTCCTAAAAATTCATTTTTTTCTGGTGAACTTTTTTTTTTTTGTTTTTACTACCTCCAACAGAATTAAAATGTAAACCTACAATATTCGCAGATTACTGTAACTGAATGATCATTTCAACCAAAGCCAGGTTCTCAATACAATTCACCTTCGCGGATAAACTGCCCCAGGGTACAACACATGCACAATATTCAGGCCACGTACCTTCCTCTGCGTGAATGCAGTCACAGGCTGTTTACAGCTAATTGGCGCTTTTGAAATTGTAACGTAGTTGTGCTGCCTCGCGCTGATCATGGGTACTTAAGTTTTCGAAGACGTTGCCCGTTGACGACAGCTCGAGGAAGACGTTAGACTCTGCGACGCGGGTGCTTGATGGTTTCGACGGAGGTCGGAACTATACTGAGCGCGCGGCGTTTCCTTGGAGCGACTGAGAGGAGGTCGCTTTGTGACGTCACCGTCGCCTTTGAATTGGATTGGTCCAAGATCGGCTTCCTTTTCGAGGATGCTCTCCACAGCTTTGGGGTGGACGGCGGTTGCGAAATCTTCGCTATAAATACTTCGACAATAAGCGACGGCGGACACTTGGTGGGGAGTTCACACCTAGGGGTTTGGGTCTCACTTAGATACACGTAAATTTAGGAATGTAGGATTTATTGGGTAAATTGTGCCAGTTAAGTAATTGTACATATTTATGTAACTGTATATTTATTTTAATGGCACATTTTTATTGCTACCCCTAAATATTATAATGTTTTTAAGTAATTTGGGTAATTATAATATTTGAAGGAGTTAATGATAGATTTGCATAAACTTTGTATAGTTAATTATTTGAAAACTCTTTTCATTTTTCTTGGGGCGGAGGAAAACAAAAGAAGAGGAGAAGTGCCCGGAAATGAAATTTATAAAGGGAAATTAATGGGTTTTAACTTTCTGCAGTCACCTTCTTTAACTAACTATTTCGTGCTGCTACTGATTAATTTTTTTTCGTCATTTTTATTAGCCTCGGATTTATGTTCATCATGGATGACATGGTTGTGGAGTTGGGGGCGAGTTTTATACATGTGATAGAGTGGTCTGGTGGTCACTAAGAACACTCTGTTGCATAATAAACCTTTGAGAAATGTTGCTGCCCCTACATGCATACATTTAAACACGCATGCTCACTTGTAAGCGCCCAGTAAAGTTGGTAACTACGGAGGGAAAGTAGTTCCACGTCTTAACGTTGAATTAAAAGTGTTAGGGAAAAAAATCTGTGAAAACTAAAATGACTGCTTTTCCTTTCTGTCTTTTTTAATGTATACAATTATACGAATTTGCAAACTCGTGAAATATTTACTTTTTCTAATAATTTCAGGGTTTCGCTCGGCCGGCGCATGAATAAAATGGTCAGGCACGTGGCAGTGTTAGTTTTACACATGGTGGAAGAATACACAATATGTATACAAGTATATCTTCAGCAGTGCTTTCAAAAGTGCTCAGTTTACCGTGAACAGCCTTTACTATAAAATTCGCTAAGTGTCGTTCCGTTATCACGCGCACGCTTGGCTGTACTGGGGAAACGGAACAAATACCGTGGGCTTGTTTTGCCAGGTTGGTTGAAAACAAAGATGGAGTGTGTGCACGGTGCGGATAAATTTGGGCAGCTCTTAACATCGGGGTCTTGGGAGCCGATGAGGGTGAAATTTCGTGACTGTGTACTTATCAGCTAAGAAGTTCGGGCGTGTAGCTACAAGAATATCGGCTCGCTTTCTATATTTTTCCTTCTCGACAAAATGAAATAAGAAGGAAAAAAACCTACTCGGGTCGGAAGAATGGTTGGGGGATGGCAACTACGTCCGTACGAGAGTAATTTCCCCGGCGGCCGGCAGGCGGCAGCAGCATTGCGGGCGACGCAGGACACTGCGTGTGCCGTAGAACTCACCCCCCCCCCCC
>NQII01000644.1:328679-346036 GCA_002778355.1 Clitarchus hookeri
CAGTTTATATCACGTGCCACGCCGGGAGAAAGGCAATAAGAGTTGACGAATCGCCGTGGCGCTGTCTACCGGGCCAGAAGCTGGGGAAGGGGGTGGGGGGTGGAGGTGTACATTGCCCCGTGACACCTGGGTAATCTCACGGATCGCTACTTCCATCCTAGCGCGTTCCAACCACCTCATTCGTTGCGTTAATACCATCCCCCTCCTTTTACTAATCCCTCTGCGAGAAGGAAACATTAGTGGACAACACGTCTCGGGCAGTTGAACTGGCAATCAGAAATTAATTGAAACCTTTCAGAATCACTTTAATTTACGTTTTCAGGTGTTGCAAACCAGAAATTTTATGATCCGTCTATACTTAAAGTCAACAAAACAGTTATTTATTTATCACGATTAGGCTATAGTAATGTGAATCAATCATAACCTAGATAAATAACATGGTTTATGAATCAGTTCTTCAAAGGGAAGATAATTGACCACTGAGCTTCGTAATGTACAGTACCATCAAAAAATAACGTTTATGTGCATTATGTACACAATTGTGTACATTGAGTCTGAACGAGTTAAGATCTACTTTATGCACATTGTGTATTCCACCATATGCAACATTAACATTGACAATGTGCCTTATCACTTCATTTATGTGTCGGTCAAGTGAAACTGTAAAATTATCAGAAAAGTAAATATTTTACAAATTTTCTAATTCTTACATTTACATGCATTAAAAAAAAAGTAGGCAAAAGAAACCATTTCAGTATTCACGAATGATTACCCAACACTTTTAATTCAACGTTAAGACATGGAACTACATTCCCTCCGTCATTACCAACTTTACAGGGCGCATACCAGCTGCTGTGCCCGTTGAAATATAATGTAGACTGGGACAGTGACATTTTTCATAGGTTGGTTTCAAAAGTGCTCAATTACCGTGAACAGCTTTTAGAATATAATTAGCTGTGTTAATTACGCTCTTCGGAAAGCCCTGTTTGTTTTCTTCTTTTACCAACGCGGCATTTGGGGCTTTAGGCAATGACCAATTAATTTCATTCGCGGAAAAGTGTGCAGCAAAGTTCAGCGCAGGTTTCCATTCTAGTATTCACCTGTAAACAATGGCTTTGCGGTTTTTATAGAGCTGCCAAAAACACGTGTCTAAACAAAGACTTGACAATTGTTCATTTTTTTATTTTTCAGCAGGATTGTGCTTTAAAATTATATACTATAGCGTAACTTTAATTTCTCGTAATTATATTAATGCTTGATGAAAGGAAGTATACCAACATTACAAAATACGTCTTATATAACGTGTTTGAAAAGGTTACCGACACACATAAAGAGCATAAAGAGAGGACAGAATAGAGCAACTTTCGACTAGGCCACCATGGTCTTCAAAGTGATAAGTACATGACGTTGATTGTAATAATCATATGTACACTGCGACGATGTCGAATGTTACACAAAGGCATTGGTTTGCGTACAGTATTGTAGTTGACTGTGAACTTGTGTTGTTGCACGTAGTACACTAGTAATTCGTCGCTTCGTGTGCGTACGTGCGTTTGGTAGTTGTGAGCGCAGAGGCTCATTAGTTGTTTACGTTCCGTAGTGCGTTTGTGTTATCTGGGATAGTACGTATGCAGTCTACGGTACTGTATACAGGTTTATTTTTACGTGGCCAGCCATAGGTTGAACCACGCATGTGTTACTTTCCGCACCTTCAACTTTTCCCTTTCTGGGAAATGCAGGGCTGTAAGTTGTCCTTCGTTGTTACTCATTTTCCTTACGTTTTTTATTTTGGCTCATGGCTTCCTGTTATCGGACTATATTATTCTTTAAATTTATTTATTTTTCTTTTCTTATTACATGCATCTCACCAAGTAAGTGGCTCGACATCTCTATCTATTTTTACCCTCTAGTGGTTGCCCTTAGTGCCCGGAGTATGGAAATGGCGCGGTTGACCTGCCATCCACCACCGTTCCCCACGCATCAAGGGGATTCTCTGTCTATATACTATGCCTTCTGTAGTGGCTCTAACTATTACTACTACTAATATATTTATGCACTCCATTACAACTCCTTTCATCAGCGTTGGCCAAGTAAGCGGAGAGGGGGACCTGTACGGCATTACTCGATCCCCCCCCTCCCCATCGGTCCTTCCATTCTGAGTCATGTATACGGTACGCTATATACAGTACGCACACTTTGATGCCGGAGTGTGGAACTCCCTGGTTTGCACATATCTTGGATGTTGGATCGGAAGAGGAGTCCACCAGCCTGTTCACCGGACTTAACGCTCCTTGATTACTTATTTTAGTGGCATATCAAAACTTTAGTGTACGAGTCACTTGTGGACGACGCAGAAACACCGGTAGCCCGAATACTTGCAGCATACGACGTGATTTCTCAAATTTCTTAGGTATTTTAGAGATTGCGCCAAAGATACGTTCGACGGTGCAATGCCTGCGTTGAAAGTGGTGATGTTCAATTTGAAAAACTTTTGTAAACCCAATTACATAACTATACACTGTGCATAATAAATCGTGTAGAACTTAACAGTATTTCATTGATATGTAGTCAATCATCTTGATTAGGTCCTTGCAATCAACGTTTTCTGCTGACTCCGGATCTCTTTGGAGACCACGGGTTCCTAGTCGAAAGCTGCTCTATTCTGACACCTCTTTATGCTCCTTAAGTGTGTCGGTAACCTTTTGAAACACGTTGTAAATAGATCCCATTCACGGTTACTTCCACATTTTCTGAAGCCCTACCAAAGCTCTACTTTCAAGATTTTTCCCCGCCTCATGCAATTATAGCTTAACTAACTCTTGAAAATAACACCAGAGGGACAACGCACTGTATTTGTGCGCACTCATTTTAATACTATCGTACATTAGAACTATTTTGTACTAAGCATTACCAATACACCAATATTCTTCCTATTCTTGTTAGTATTAATTATTAATTAAATATGATAATGTGTAGATAAAATATAATTAGAAGCCCAATTTAACTAAAAAATAAGATGCCTGTAGAGTAACATAAGTATAAAACTCTTGTGATACGTGACATATGTAAGAAACGACCTTACGCGTCTTACATGAGATGGTTTTAAAAGGTTTGATTCAAAAAGTTGCGAAGATGCTGCGAATAGACTACAAACAGTGTTCTCAATTTGCCCCAAACAAAGTGGTTTCAGCAGATATGTAGTGGCAAAAATAGCCGTCCAATGTTGGGTAGGTAGATCAGTAAGGCTTAACAACTCGTCGACAGCGAGGTAATTAGAGACTGAGCAAGTTACTCAGAGAAGCAGGAACTAGGAAGGAAGCGGCCATAGTTTGTAGTAAGGACCCATTCCAGCATTAGCCTGGAATTGATTTCGGGAAACTACGAGAAGCAGAAATCAGGATGACCTGAACTGGATTCGAATCCAGGCCCCCTCCCTCCCAAATGCGAGTCCATTTTTTTTACCACTGCTCCATCTCCTTCTGTAAGATTTAACTATGGGGAGAGGGGTGGGGAATGGGTAACTGTATCGTATCGACCTTGCGTTACGACTTAGTCAAAAGTATTGTACTAATAATTCAAGCCATTTATTATAATAAAAATTGTGCTAACATTATTGTGAGCGGGGCCACAGTTGTGTAGTTGTTAAGACTACTCGCCTCCTGCCTAGGCGAACTGGGTTCGATTCCCGGCGGGGTTGCTCCCGGATTTTCGCATGTGGAAATCGTGCCGGACGATGCCGCTGGTCGGCGGGAATGCGGAAATATCCGGTTTCATTCCGGCGCTGCTCCAACTCACCTCACTTCGCCCTTATCGGCTCTCAAGACCTCGATGTTAAGAACCGCTCAAATCTCTTCACTCACTCACGTATTGTAAGCCACGTTGTTTACACAATTATTATTTAATTGGTCGTAGGGGGGGAGGGGAAATCATTCAATTTTGGGACACAGAAATGAATGATGCGCAACTGGCATATACGCACTCTATCCCACCTTACCTTTATTAAGGTTAATTTTACTTAAATTAGGAACAAAACGAGTTTTCTTATGGGAGAGTTAGGCATAGGGAACATTTCCGCCGCTAGGTGCGCAGTGTTCGAAATAGGTAACTTAGAATTAGAATTTTAATTTACGTGAATAATAAAAGACAAATATTTTATGTAGTTACGTAATGATTTTACATTTGATTTATAATTATTGCAATTTTGTTTTTTAACGTAAAAAAATAGAGAAAATCCGGGATACATGCGTTAGTTACCAAACTAAAAGCATTGAGCTCCCCAACGTGAGTAGAATAAACGTCAGCTGTATCATCACACGCCGTATGTCGAGTGTAAGGTGTGGACGGCGAGTGTGACGCAGGGCGTGTTTGTGGTTGCAGGGACCCGAACGGCGACAAACTACAGGAAGCGGTGCTGCCCGTGTCGAAGGAGCGCAACCGGTACCGGGGTGTGTTCTGGGAGCCGTACGACAGCGTGCACCAGAAGTACCTCGAGATCAGTGAGTACCTCCAACCCGATACACACACGCACGCACTCACTCTGCAGTCACCATCTATTTCGTTTACGTAAAACACATCTGCATATAACGTGTACAAAAGTGTGTGCGCCATAGTGAGAATACTCTTCTTATGTACATCCATTCACACACAACTACAACTTAACTTGATTTTGGTGAGACAGTGATTTATTAGCAAACGACAGAATTTAACACCTTAACGTACACGGCTGCTCGTCTCCCACCAAGGCGAACCGGGTTCAATCCCCGGTCGGTTCACTCCGGATTTTCGCAAGTGGGAATCGTGTGGACTATGGCGCTGGTTGGCGGGTTTTCTCGGAGATCTCCCGTTTCCACCGTCCCTTTCATTCCGGCGCTGCTCCATACTCACCTCACTTCACCCTCATCGGCTCTCAAGATCTCGCTGTTAAGAGCCGCCTAAATCTCTTCACTCACTGTAAGTACACAGAAATAAAATGGCGTGGGGGTTCCTTTGAAGTGGGCGCACACGTTTGCCGATTGCTTGCGCGAGTCTCTGGAACAAGTCCCGCTTACAGTTGGCTGCCGTGTTGCGGAAGATTCTCTATTGGCTGGCAAGTGATTCACCAGGCGCTGATTGGCGAACGGCATTACGACATGTTGCTCGTCAGTGAAGACTTGTTGCTAGCGCGTGCACCTGGAGTTCGTCGTAATGGTGGTTGTTTCATTTCTGTAGCCTTAATTATTCTGTAGTACCACTTCAGACGACCTACCGCATCCGCCATCTTGCACAAAAATAATTACTTGGTGCGTTTTTACCCCTAAAACAACAACAAAAAAAATATTTCCAAGATATAAAGACACGAATTATATTGACTTAGTCACTGACAATATTTATCTCTGCTTCCGTCTTGGTATGGATGACGCATAGTTAGGGCCACCTGATTTTCGCGAAAGGAGTTCAACTCACGATAGATTTCCGTACCCTAAGGTCATTTCAGCAGATTTCTATTGCTTATTGATCACCTGTGTTTGAGACAAGACATTTTCTTACTCGGCTTGGGGGGATGGCGGTGGTGTAGTGGTTAGACTACTCGCCTCGCAACAAGACGAAACTGGTTCGATTCCTGGTAGGGCCACCCCTGTATTCTTGCATGTGGGAATCGTGCCGGATGATGCGGGATTTCTCGGGGACCTCCCGTTTCCCCCGTCACTACATTCCGGCACTGTTCGATACTCATTTCCCTTCACCGCCATCGGCTCTCAAGACCTCGTTGTTAAGAGTAACCATAATCTCTTCACTCACTCACTTACTCGACTGGCCATTTAAATACTGTACGTATGCGATTCATGGGATGACACTATAAACGCTTGACGCGTAAATCTTCCAATCACGAATGTGTGGCTCAGTGAAAGAGTTATGAAATACAACTACCCATAAAATCTTTTCGCGAAAATAGGGTGTCCCTATGTAAGACGTAATATTTCATTGTTTTAAAAATATTTGTGTTAAACAAAATTGACTCTGTTTTTCTTACAAAATATGAAATTTCGCAGATTCATTTGGCAACTAGGTAGACTCGACAATCATTGGTGTATGTCGAGTCTCGGTTAGTTGTTCATTAACTATGATCCAGTTTTACTCCTGTATTATGATAATGATGAGTCTGGGGCATCCGCGTCTGGCGTAGGAGCTAGGCACCGGCCGACCGCCATATTCTAACGTAGGAGTTAGAGGCCGGCCGGACGCCATATTAAATACATGTGACCTTGACCTTAACCCAAAAATTCCAAAAATGTTTTAAAAAATTTATATTAAAAATTATTTAAAAAATTCTTTAAAAATTATTTTAAAAATGTGTTTAAAATTTATTTTTAAAAAAATTAAAATCTCCGGAGTTTCCCCAAACCCCCTCCACCCATACTCATTCCGCAATATTGGTAGGTGCAGTTCGCCGTTTTGGTATGCGTTACAGCCACCGTCCGCCATCTTTTTGTTTCGTTTGTCATTTGTTTATACATTACTGGAGTTTGTCTCTCACCTTCCTTCGACCAATTAGTTGGTTCCCCCCCCCNNNNAACCCCCATCGAGTATATTTAATTGATCTACCAATGTTTCTCTTTTGTTTTCGGAAACCTTCGTTCCAACTAATCGGCGGCCTACTTTAATCGCAAGGGCGGACTATTTTTTCCCCTTAAAAACTCTTTATAAGACGACCCCATCCCCCTCGGGGAAGCAGTCATTTATCTCGCTCTTAGAAATGTAAGCGCGTTGTCCGAGCGGCCATAAAATCATTTCGGCCATTTTGGCATTTGGAAGGGTGCGCTCGCTTAGTGCCTTGGACAAACGGGACGAGTTACCGTACCTGCCGAAATAATTTCTCCTGGCCTACGCATCTTACGAAGTTTCGACCGTACTCAAGTATTTGCCAGCCTACCTGCAGCAGGAAGAAGACATACGGGTCTGCCTCCCGTGCAAGGCGTGTTTCGAGGGCTGCACCACCTCGGTTCCCGACAAGCCGCATCGCAGGGGTTGTTGCAAGGCGCGACGAGCAGCCCTCTCGATATCTGAGCCCATGGAAGACGACGCTCCCGTTGAAAGTTATCTACTTGCAAGCTGTACCCGTGGTAGATGCTCCCCTTCAATAAAACTACTGACACGCTACCCGGTGAGGAAACCAACCAAGAACACAGGTGCCCGATGTGTTTGAACCTCAGTAAAGTTTTAAATTATTTTGTAAAACAATTTTTGAAACTCTGTGTGTGTATGGGAACTTAATTTTTTTTATATAACAAAATCGCATGAAATGTTTTGCAACATCCAATGTTTTCGCTCGTTGGACTCGTTCACCATCAAGCAGATTGCCATCTCGCACAGTGACGAAGACGGGAAAACCAAAGTTTTCACTTTTTTACAGCCGGTTCCATGGAAGCACCTTGACCGCACCGCGCAACAGGTGTATCGCCTACAGATGTACGAAACGCACGGACTAAGGTGGGGTGAGTGGAATATTCCGTACGAGGAAATTCCGGCAATGATGAACTCTGCCATAATTCCCTATTACCCTCTGTATGTGTATGGAAAACGCCAAGAGTCGACAATTCGCAATGCATGCCCCATCGGAACGAACTTTGCAGGCCTTTACAAGCATTGCCACTGCCCGCCGCTTGGACAGCTAGTTGAGACGTACGCCACAAGACTTTACGAGTGCAAAAATAAAAGATATTTCTGTGCTCCGTGCAACTCCGAAACCCCAATATTGTGGAGTTATGATAACCCGTGGTACATAAAAAAAAAACTATGAGGACGCAGCCCGTCTCTCTTACTTTGAACACCATAGAATGGTTTGTCCCTCACGTGACCCCGAGCATCCGCGAACGTGTCAAGCTGTTGAATTATGCCAAGAAAGAAAAAGTGATCGAAATAAAATTCATAAGTTTGAGCCTGGTCACCTGCCCGGCCCTGTCCGCCGCCACGCGAAGTCACTGTGTCTTCCAGCACAGAAAAACCGCGCTACATCACACTGGCGCTACAGACGAACAAACAACTTAGTATCAAACCCAACAAGTATACGTTCGACCACTGTAAAGTCGAAAACGTAAAGATATTTTTGAATAGCGACAGTTACCCGTATATCGACCTGAACACTACGTTATACCAAGAAGGTTTTACTTTGCCATATTATGTGTATTCGCAAGTCCAATCATCGTATTACGGACGCGATGCGCATCCCATCCTGAGCCCCGAAAATTTCCGAGACATTGCACCTTTGCTGATATTTGATACATCGAAGTAGAACGCACACGTGCAAAATGGTACGGTCGACTACCGCATCGAAATAATCACCAAGGAAAACGTGCCCGCGAATACTGTAGCCTACTGCTTGATAATCCACGACAGGATCGTTCAGTAAGATTGTTTTTTTTTCGGCCTGGTAAAAGTCATAAGTTAATTAAGCACGTAAATACGCATGGAGTGGGGACTCACGTTTCAGTCGTAAAAATGTACTGTAACTTGCAAGGTTTATGGAGCCAAGACGGCTTCGTACTCAGGGAAATCGCATTCACGGATTGTCACGGCGTGACTCTAACCCGCAACTTCCAGCCTCCGTATCCGTGGAAACTGTTGGACGAAAAGAGCAAGAAAACAAACGCCTGGTTGGCCAAGTACTACCACGGACTGTGCTGGGACGAAGGCAAGATTCCGTCTCATCAGGTGGGCAACGTGCTGAGCGACTTGCTGATGCTGTACCGGCGAGGACCGATTTATGTGGCGGGGCCCGAGCAAAAAAAAATGGCTGAGCAATTTTTGCATAAACGAATTGGAAATAATCGACGTACAGTACGATCATGGGTGTCCTTCCCTTTTCATGGTGATATAAACACGGTTATGTATCTCGTAGCATAAATATATTTCTTTTTAGTGTGCCAGCCAGCGTTCGAGAAGAGCTTGCAGACGTGATTTTTGCACGATGCAGAGTCGGAAAAAAATGCAGTTATGTGCTGGTGTAAATGCAAAATGATCCTCAATAGTTGCTGTGAACACCTGCTGCAAGTCGTATGTGTGATCTTGGGCTGTGTTAAATATGAAGATACCTGAACACCTTACAGTCACGTGTATAGATGACGTCATTCCGCAATGCAAGAAAAATGTGTAAATAAATCGAACCCGAAAATAAATTAGTCGCCCAGTCGAGCACGAGTCACCGTGGGAGCAAGATGACGCAATCTCATCCGGAGAACCTGTATGTCTTGTTATATCCGAACGATTCTAAAATCATCTATTCGTTCTGGGAGTCTGTATCACTACCTACCTACGAAGAATAATGTGATGGATGGGACCACTGGTTATATTCAGTGACTACAGGTGATTGCGAGCCTACTCAACAGTTAATAACTTGCTGTACGCCTGCGAATTGCGTGGTTCATCACATGAAACGGGATACGACTCTTCCAGCAACCGTGGACCAAGTTCTGGAATCGCAGCAACTTCGAGTCGAGGCAAGTTCGACCCTCCTCCTACGACCACCGAAATTCACGCCCCTGACTGCTCCACCCAGGTATGCGCACGTCGGCAAAATAATACCAGCGAAGCTTAGGCTCAAACGACCCAACTACACGTCGAAGGTCGTGCTGCAGCCACCGTGTTGACACCACGATGCACAAACATTCTGGGGAACTTGCATCGATCTGTGAAGCGTGCACATGCAAACGTCCACGTGTGACGTCACCTGCTGCCGCCAGCACGGGTTCGTCCACGATCGACTTTAACTTGAAGGCACTTTAAACATCCCCATTCTAGTGCATCAGATCGAACGTCAAAGACTGCTAATAATTTTTTACAAACATATTTTGGCTCGCACGTTAAATTTTAAAAAACTCAAATTTTACGTGCATTTGTAATTTTTTTTATTTGTGTAAATAATACATACTGTATAAAAATGAATTATCTATGTATTTTATTTTAAAACTTTTCTTAGTGTTAATATAATGTTCAATTTTTTGCTAAGTAAATCAAGCGTGGAAAAAATAAATATTAGTGAAACTTTTATTTAAAGGATTGGCTCGCGGGAACATGCAGTACCGAAGGAGCAAGGGAGACTCTTGCCACGAACGTATACGGATTTTGAGTGGGCGAAGGAAACGGGAAAAACTTGCGCCGAGTAATTCTCCACGTCCGCTCTGACGTACCCTGTCACACGCGCGCCGCAAGCCAATCAAAATATTGCCATGCTTGGTTCAATACGAGTTTCCTGGCGGCTAGTTGCGTTTCCGATCTCATGCATGATTAGCTGTTCTCCCGGATCGAAATCAAAGCTGATGGCCAGCGCAGTTCCGGTAGTATCCTCTCCAAGCTGCAACGTAGCTCTTACGGCGGGGAAAAACTCCCCCTCCATCCATTAGCCTTTGGCCGCCCCCCACTCCATTACTTTGTTATTGGCCATTGACAGAATTTAGTTGATAAAATAGTAATACTTTAATGGTAAATAAATAAATAATATATATAAACAATAAATGTTAACTTATTTGAGGGTCCTGCCTACCAGTAATAAAATTGAATAATAAAGGTAATTTTTTTTTATTCGCAGGCGTATAGACACATGAGGAGGCAGGCTGTGGTGGAGGTATGCAGAGCATTATAGGAGGGTGATGGGCACTCGCTTATAAACTTTAGTTTGGGCGTCGATGCGCCATAGTTGTATTGGTATTGAAGACTCCGTGCTGTGGCTACTTTAAGGAAATCAGCAGCCATCTTCGTAATGTCATCGATTGTTTTCTGATCCTAGAGTGACGAGGCTCTCCTAATTAATGCGGGGGAATTATTCGAATAGATGGGTGCCTCTGCATCTATCGCCTCAGCGCGATGCGACGCTGCACCATTGGAGATCGCGGTAGAATCCGGCGCTGCACCTATAGCAACAGTCTGCATCGCGACGGAGACGCCTTTCCGGAGCACCCAGACGGCACCCTTCCGGAGCACCCAGACGCCATCCTTCGAGGGCTCCCAGACGGGTGAGTTGGTTACATGCGTCAACGTAACTGAAGGTTCCTTGCTGTTGGAAGCTGGCAACGTACCACAGCTGGAAAATGGATCGCCCGAAATAACTGACTTACATGTACAAACAACGGGGACTCTATTTCTTCCAACGATGTGACGGACTCATCCGTGTCGGTACAGTACTCTCCGGTCTCTGATATTGCTAACACAAATGATGAAAGATGCCTTTACCGCGAAGACATGTGGTCTCCGCTGCCCCTCGATGCTAACCCACCCTCCCATCTGTCTGACGTGAATGCGATTCACCAGTGTTTAAATAACTTTGAAAGTATTTTACGCGCTTTGCGTAAGGATGTTGCCGATTTACACCTGGAACTGACTAACTGCGTGCGTGTTCTTACGGACGTGAAATGTTACATGGAAGGATTTGTACTAAGTTTTCTACCATCCTAGAGTCTGCAGCTATATTAGACATTTATATGGATGTAAAAATGTGATTTTAGAGTCACGTATTTTTTGCTCCTACACTTGCGAACCAAGCATTTTAACCTAATTTTTTTGTGTATTATTTATATGTGGTTTTTGAGTTAAATATAGCGAAATATTATTGAACTTCTGTGTGTGTTCAGTAATTAATTTTCTCTCCATTTAAAAAACAAAGTATTCCCCCCCCCCTTTTTTTTCTTTCGTATAAATATTGATTGCGCATTATTTTCCCTTGGAGAAGAGACAAGAACGTGCAATATTTTTTTTTCTGTCTTTTGAATATATTTATTGCGCATTCTTTTCCCTTGGAGCAGGGTCAAGTACATGCAATAATTTTTTCTCTCTCGTTTGAAAATATTAATTTCGCTTGCTTTTCCCTTGGGGAAGGGTCAAGTACGTGAAATATTTTGTCCTCTTTTTTAATATGTTTATTGCGCGTGATTTTCCCTTGGAGAAGGGACAAGTGCGTGCAATATTTCATAAAAGTGCCTCCTATTACATAATTGTTATGCTTGACTTATTTACCTACAATATTAAAAAATATACTCTAAAATTTGCTGCACATTATTAGCTTTTTTGATTTACTATTTAAAAAAAATAACTCGTGTGGAATATTTTGCAAATAACAATTTAAAGAAGGGTATTCAATTTTTAAAAAATATGCACGGTACAATGGTACCGCTAGTGACCTACATTAACTACCTCTCGTGAGTGGGAGTATGCTGATGGAGGAGATGCGATCCGCGTGACTACCTTCATTCTGATACGTAGCACAATAACGCCTCCAGCCCCCCCCCCCCCNATGATTTCAATACGAATGAAAATATTAGACAAATACTTGCAACAATATTATTTATTTTACGTTATTGTTCCAAAATACTTGTTAAAGATTTAATTCAATTAAAAAATACATCGTATTTACACATCAAATGGAAGAAGATATTTAGCAATATATAAATAAATATATATAAATATATATTATATTTACAAAACACGTGGGAGAAAATATTTTACATGATAAACATATTTACTGAAGAAATGCAAAATATTGGTAAACAACAAAAAAATTATAAGATAATTAAACACTTCGACATTTATTTGTACATAATAATGATTTTTTTACACATAACATAAAAACATACTTTTTCCCAAAACGTTTAATCACGCACATCAATATTTTTTTTTACAGTGTAGAACGTGTGTGTTTCGTAAACTAAAAAAAATTACAAGGGGAATGGGAGATTTTCATCACCTGGGTTTTTCTAAAGATAGAGCAAAGCTAATATGCACACGCACACACGAGCACCCCTGGCCATGGGCCCGGTGGCGTTCTAACCCTCCAAACTGTGCCAAGCGCCATCACATCGTGCAGAGCATACTTTAAAAAGTTAATCAATTTTAATTGCATGACTAAATTCGCAATTTTCTCTGTTGTACTTGCTTGAACGTCGTTCGCCCACAATATCTTTTTTCATATTTCGGATGTTTGTGGGAAATTTTGATTGTGGACGGCACAATTGAACTGCACACTCGTCACTGTCACAATCTTGCACTGATAACTCAAGAGTCTTACCATCGAAGCGGCTTCTTTCGAGGTTGAAATTAACATTTTCGTCACACCGCTCCACAGTTACGGTAACAGCTGGCTGGTCCGTGTAGGTTACACAGTGCAGTAAATGATATTTACTTGCATATTTTTTTCTCGGGAATGAACTTATCACCAGGACGCGCTCGACCGTTGCGAGAAGACTTGGTGGAAGGTCTCGGCCTCGAGCCTAGGTGCACTTCGCATGCAAAAGGCGTGGAGGTGGAGGCCCAGTCCGGGAAACCTTGCCTTTTTACAACCCGGTTATGTCCATCACATTTCTCCTGCCATTGGCACACATAATAAATTTTACTTTTTCGGAAAAGTTCGTACACTACACTTTCGTACATTATTACCTTCCATACGTGGACATCACGATCTTGTTTTACCAATTCATCCAGCGAACAAGGAAGCGTAGAGTTAGGACATAAATTGTAAACGTAACAGTTTTTATATTCGCACGTTAACGTGTCCCGCACATAACAGCCTTCGAAATCATCGTAGCAGCATAACCAGTGAATTTTACCGTCACAAAATTGAATTTGCAGAATGCCTCGAGCATCTCGAAAACTTACGCGTAGGTACCCACAACTCAGTTCACTGTACTTGCTCACGTCTTCTGACCAGAATGGAGACAATTCGGCGACGGACACTTCCTATTCTTCTTCGATATCACTGTATTCAAAGTCGCAGCTGATGGGGCTGTCTGCGAAACTGGGAGAGAATAAGCTGTAGGAAGTTCTGTCCAATGGAGGCTGGTACGGGTTGCCTGATGGTTGCCGGATCGTGCTAGTAGACGGCATTGACGAAGTTGCTCCTCGTGCCAGTATGGTGCGGATAAGCTGAAGAATATTATCTCCATTTTCTTCTGCGTTGCTGTTGCTGTTATTTTCTTATTCACTTGACAACATGGCTATCGTAAATTTAACAGGGGTTTAAAATCCTGTAAGTTTCGAAATGGTCACAGGGCTTTCCTCTTGAAATAGCGAAAAAGGAATGACAGCGAANGGGGGCTCGGGGTGCGTCTTATAAAGAGTTTTTATGAGGAAAAAAATAGTTCGCCCTCGCGATTAAAGTAGGCCGCCGATTGGTCGGAACGAAGATTTCCGAAAACACGCGAGTAATTAGCCAATGAGAAACATTGGCGGAGCAATTCAATATATTGTTGTAAGCGGGTGAGCAATTAGCCAATGATAATCAGTGGTGGGGCAGTTGGTCAATTAAATATATTGGAAGGGGGAGTGGAGGGCGTCAGTCGTCTGCTGGGCGCGGTGCTGGGGACAGCTCTAGCAATGTAAAACAAATGACAAACGAAAAAAAAAAAAAACAAGATGATGGACGGTGGCTGTGACGCCTACCAGGATGGCGGACTGCACCGACCAAGATGGCGGAATGAGTATGTGTGGAGGAGGTGTTGGGAGACCTCCGGAAATTAAATTTAAAAAAAAAGTGTTTTAATAATTTTTTAATATCATTCTTTTATAATGTTTTTTTGAATTTTCTACAATTATTTGAATTTTTTGGATTTTTGAGTTTAGGTCACGGTTAAGGTCACATGGATCCAAGATGGCGGCCGGTGCCTAACTCCTACGTTCGACGCCGATGCCCCAGACTCATCATAATCATTGTACTTACTCGAAACCCAGTATCACGGAATTCAATCCTTGTTTTCTTACAGTTTAGTTTTTGGTTTTAATTCGTCCAGGGTGTGGCATTCAAACTGCAATACAACTGAAAAAAAAAAAAATCAAATGTGCATACGTTTGAAGTCTAGCGTGACCTCAAATGAATTACCGAAATTTCCGAATATATACTAATAAAATTTAATTTTAGGAAATATAATCTGGGTTAGTAGTATATTAGGTTAAACCAACTCAATACATGTTTGGGTGTAAACAAACTTTTTCTTTTGCTTAGATAAGTTTTTCTTTCAGTGAAAATGAGTTCGGTTAGCACCTAAATATAAACTCCGTATTTAATAATTTTTTTTTTTTTACAGAAATTCACAAAAGGGTTAGAATAATAACTCNTAACATTTGCCGATTTGCATCACGCAGTTACGTCTATTCCTCTTTCTGAACTTTTAATGGGGCATGAAATGAGCGCCTTTTACCTCCCCCTCCCCCCTTCAGTAAAATGGTCCAAATATAAAGCAGGAAAACGAGCGGTAAAGAAAAGTTCACCGCACCGCGCCCTGAATGGAGGTGGAAAACGGCGTGATGGCGAGGAAAAAAAAAACTAATCTGCCATCCACGCAGTGCAGTCTTGTTGCAATCGAACCCGCGACATCTGCAGAGTCCTCGAGGTTTCAGCGAGAGTGCTGAGAGTGGTGAAGGAATGGATTGCTGTGGAGGAAGATGGGGTAAAAAAAAACTCCTTTTTTTATTTTTCGTCTGCTGGGAGTTTGTTTTTCCCCTGAGAGACCCCTTTTATTCGTCGCGGAGTTGACCACACCCCAGCTACAGCGCAGTTCTTTCTCTCGCACACACCATCGTCCTCGCCCTTTTCCCCCCTGACTTTCGTACGAGCCAGCCTCCTTCCAGCCGCAGACTGTGTTTGTCAGCCATTACGGCAACTACGGTAAGGCGATCAGCCGCCTTCTGATACTCCCCCCCNTGTCACCAGATCTGGTGACTTCACAAGATGGTCTGAACGCTGGCTATTATAATAACAGATTTCCATTAAAAAAAACTTGACATAACTATAGGCCATCCACGGTAAAGTAAGCATTTTTGACAGCCCTCTCATTTGGAATAATAGTCAATAAATATATCATATTTTAGCCGTAGACGTTAACTTCCGAGTATGGTGGAATATACACAGTGTGTTTATTACTTACATGGCAGTATTTACTTAGAAAGGTTTTTAAAGGATAACAAATGGCTAAAAGGAAAAAGTAACTAGGGTCTCAAAAGTGCTCACTTTACCGTGAACTGCCTAACAAGAGTGTTTCACATTGAGAGATGTGAGTGAAGAGATTTGGGCGGCTCTTAACAGCGAGGCCTTGAGAGCCGACGAGGGCGATTGATGTGAGTATAGAGCAGCGCCGGAATGAAAGGGCGGGGGAAACGGGAGAACCCCAAGAAAACCCACCCGACCAGCGGCATCGTCCGACACGATTCCCACATGCGAAAATCCGGGAGTGACCCGGCCGGGGATTGAACCCTGGTTCACCTTGGTGGGAGGCGAGTAGCCTAACCGCTCAGCCACCGCGGCCCCGCATAGAGAGATGGACACTCGCATTTCTCTGTCCTGTTTAACAATTCTATCAACAATATACATGCCAACAGCAGAAATAACTCTTGGTGGCCATAATTTTGTATCGCCGACAGGTCGATCAGTTAGTGATTTTCGTGAAATATCTGGTGGCAGATCCGGTGATTTGATCGATAACGAAGGATTCCCTCTTCTACCCGTTTATCTGATTAGTGCACTTTTTCTGCCTTTAGCATCGTTAATTACGTGGAACACGTGATGTGCATCTTCAAAGAATATGGGCATGCCCTTAACCTACAGACCCAGCTTCAATGCAAAGGAAGGTTATTTTTGGACAGTACGTTTCTCTGCGAGACTCCATACCCAACGAATTTGTCTGTGAGTAACTTATTCGTAAACGGTGGTACTGTTCAATGCTGTGAATGGTTATTATTTCTATAGCCGAGCACAAAGTCCACGGCTCATTGATTTTCATGAAGAAACAAGTGCTGTGTGTCGGCTTAAAATACAGCCCGCGTCAAAAATGTTCTTACTTGGAACACATGAAATAATAAATTAAGTTATGTTCGAAAGGGTAATGATGCATATCGCATTCTTTATTGCATGCAATTATCTGGTTCTAGATACTATACTCCGTAAACTGACATTTTCAGGAATCACATTATGACTTGACAGAGTCGAAAACCAAATTTTAGGAACCCTTACATATAGACGTAAGCATATAATGAGCAAAAAAAAAAGTAACTTTTTAAACTATAAAAACGAAGATTTTAAAATATATTTTAACTGAATTTAATTTAAAATGGTACACGACTACAATCTGGTGATTATCTCGTAATTTTTGTATGGTAATTTAGAGACTTCCTCTCGTAAAAGTTGGCAACTCTGCAGGCTCCCACCCTTGCTGCGCCGAAGGAATAAAAAAATTAAAGTGATGGTTTGTCGGTGGACGATGTACGGGGGAGGTGAAGGTCAGAAAGAAGACCAAGGAGGAAGGTAGGGAAGGGAGAAAGCCAATCAACCGATTAATCTTGATTATAGGGCCTTTCCCCCACCCACTTCCTCCCCTACCACGGTGTTATTTTTCCTCTCGGTGACC
>NQII01000644.1:346073-362864 GCA_002778355.1 Clitarchus hookeri
GAGACGACCGCCTCCAGGGCTACGTGAGCCAAATGCTCAGTGGGCCGGCGGCGGAGTTGACGACTGACTAATCGAATAAGGCTCCGTGACGAATTTAATTACAGACGACCCTTCCTCCTTCGGCCTACGCAGCACTACCAAACGGCAGTAGTGGATCTAGAGAAACATTAACGAGGTAGCTACTTGTGGTGTTGGCGAGAAGGGGGGAGGAGGAGGTCACTGTGCATTACGTTCAAACCACGTGCTTGCTAGTTAGTTCATTCGCTGTTACTTCCAACTTATCTGAAGTCCTGTTAATGTTCTACTTACGGGATGTTCTTCCGACTCGCGCGAAAACTTAACTAAGTCTTGAAAATTACACCAAAGGGAGAACACACCGCGTTCGTGCGCACTCAGTTTAATAATATTTTGCACCAGGACTATTTCTTACCTGGCATTACCAACATAGCCCTTTTCTCACTGGTCATATATATATAAGAGATATTAAACCTTATAGGTTAAATATTAATAAAGGTTGAAATCAATATTAGATACTTTTATGTTAACAGAAGTATAAAAAGCTTGTGATACTTGGCATATTTAGGAAAGAATCAAACTCGCCATACGTGATGTTATTTTTCAAAGGTTTGATTCGAAAAGTGTGAAGAAACCCGCGAATAGACTAAAGCGTTAAAATTTAATGCTACATATAAATGGCAGTTCTTAGTGGATGTGTAATTTGAACAGCTTTTGAAATTTGCCTGTTGTCTGTAATAACACTACCTTATCAGTAATTAAGTTAAATGGTTTCAAAAATGATCTCATTTCATCTGGAGTAAGATCAACCTCCAAGGAGAGGAGACTCAAACCCGTTAGGATTTTCACACACGGTGCCAGTATTCCACGCGAGTAATCATTTATTTATATTCCCTGGATTCTAAAACATCACATGTAAATATAATATATTATATTATGAAGTCTCGTAATAATTTGTCAGTGCTGAAAAAAAATCGCTGGACCATAAATTTCTTGAATGATCATGATAAAGACTGTTCACTGTAAAATGAGCACTTTTGAAAGCCCTGCTTAAGATCTACTTGTATGCACATTGTGTATTCTTCCACAATTTGTACAATTAACATTGCCCATGGGCCTGGTCACTTAATCCATGCGTCGGTCAAGTGAAACTGTCAAATTATTATAAAAGTATTATTTTACAAATTTGCTCATTCCTACACTTATATGAATAAAAAACACAGAAAGCCGAAGAAATAATTTCANAAGTATTATTTTACAAATTTGCTCATTCCTACACTTATATGAATAAAAAACACAGAAAGCCGAAGAAATAATTTCAGTTATCACAAATGCTTATCTACTGTATCACTTTTTTTTTTATTTAACATTAAATCACGGAACTACTTTCCCTCCGTCGTTACCAACTTAACTGGGCGCGTGCCAGTCAGTGTGCCCGTTATAATAGACGCCGGTAGGGGCAGCNTCCCTCCGTCGTTACCAACTTAACTGGGCGCGTGCCAGTCAGTGTGCCCGTTATAATAGACGCCGGTAGGGGCAGCGACATTTTTAAAAGGTCGATTTCGAAAGTGTTCACTTGCGGTTTATTTAGCATCCAACTTGTAGCAGGCGATACTTTCGCTACGTAATTTAACCTATTGGAAGAGTTGATACCGCATGTAAATGCCAGTGTAGTATCAGGAAATTTTAAGAAGTATTAAGATAGCCTATCCACTGGACTCGCGGATCTGGGTTCGAATACCGGTCTGGCCTTCCTGATTTCGGGTTTCCGTTGTTTCCCGAAGTCGCTCCAGGCGAATGTTGGGATGGTTCCTTACCACAGGCCATGGCTGATTGCTTCCGCGCTCGCTCCTTCTCTGAGCAGCTTGCTTCGTCTGTAACGACCTCGCTGTCAGCGATACGTTGAGGAGGATCTCTAGTAAACAATATTAAACGCCTCCAGGTTGCATTCGCCAATGAGGAAGCATTCCGGCGGCGATGGAAAATAGCACAAACAAGCTTCGCGTGTGTTCAGTTTTCTCAGAATGTTAAGCGGTGACTATAATGTTTAAGTACAGTAATCTGTTCAGAAATATAGAGAATCGTCGCTACAGTTTAAAGCGCTATTTTAATGAAGAATAAATACCGTAAACAGCGATTTTTGCTGACTCTTTTAACACTTTTCAACTACCACATTTATGTTTCAATAACCAGTTTTTGGGCAATGAAATGTAGACTTTAATTAATTTCTGTCCAGAAATAAGATTTACATTAAAACATGCCATAGTTTTTTTTTTTAAATTAGAGTAGACACCAGCGCGTGTGGTGAACTGTTGTAAGGTAAGCTGTGTTTTGCTCTGTGCTATACCTAATCGTTTGCTAGTTTACACATCGGCCACTTGAACGTAGCAGTGCAGTTGACGTCACAGCACGTGTGTAATGGGTGCCTCGCCGCTCTCTCGTGAGTGGCCGCAATACTTTGTTCCTCCCGGCTCCACTCTAGTTATTGGTTCCTGCTGCGTACGTTGAGTGTGTACAGCACTGAGCAAACACCATATTATACCTTTGAACACTTCACCACGCGCCACTGGTAGACACAACTGCGGATAACGAGACACACGTGAGAACTAAGGAGGTCCAACCCTCCACATTAAAAAAACCTCGTCGCTATTTTACTTCCGTATACTTACGTGTTGTGTGGCAATGCCGTCGCATTTTTGGTCGCCAGGCTGTGTAAATGGCTCCAGTTTATGGCGGCTGGCTGGGGTGGCAGCAATGACTGGAATCCGGTGCGGCGAGCTGCGATTGGCTGGTCTGCCCTCGCGGTATGCCGATGTTGGTTTCTCGCGAGTCGAAACATACACCGCTGTGTTTGGATTGCAGAGGAGTCGTGCGTTCCGCGTGGGAGGTTCCTGGTGGGAGCTTGATTTCGAAACCCTGTCGGGAGTGTGATTTATAAGGCAGCTCGTGCCGCATGTGGGGTGTCTCACCCGGGGAGTATGGGTTGACGTCATCATGGAGAGTGTTCGTATCTGGACGTCACCGCTGAGACTTAGAAACCACCTTACAACATGTTACAGCAATTGTAGTAAGGTCGCTGTGTTTGCGTTGCGTGCCTTATCGTTGGGTACAGGAACATTTCGCGAATTCATTTCAGGACTAGATAGACGTCAAACACGTATACGTTGAAGTCGTCTTTGCAGTTGAATAACAGTACATTAGACACGCCCTGGACGACTCTGAGCCAATAGCAGACTTGCAAGGAAACAAGTAGCGAGTGCCATACTGCCAGGTGTGGAGTAACACTGGCTAATCTCTGTAGCAGCAGCCAATCAACAGACATCTGAGGCTCAACTGTACGAAGGACTGTGGAGTCTAGCGTAAAGATCATTGACCTCGCGAAATTTCCCTATCAATGTTTATGAGTCTTTGTAATAGTAATACACTCAACATGGTGCCCGTATGCCGTATAGGCAGTCATTAATTCATATTCCCTGACATTTAGAACCTCATCACACATACAATTTTATTTTGAAGACTGGTAAGCAAGGAACACATGTGAAAAAATACTACAAGGTTGGAAAACACTACTCGACTTTAAAATACGTAAGTGAGCTTGGTAAACTGGTAAACACTATTCATTCTTTTCCTTGTTGTTAAAGGTGGACATGAATATCGTGAACATGCAAACNCTTGGTAAACTGGTAAACACTATTCATTCTTTTCCTTGTTGTTAAAGGTGGACATGAATATCGTGAACATGCAAAAACTGCGTAAACATAGCGGGTCATGTACAACTTTTCTTCAATATACCCGACGAGCTCTCTCTGGATAAGTGAACAGAAAGACATGGAAAAAGCAATAAGTAACGGCCAATAAAATGTTCAGCTATTCACAGACACAGATATTTCGCATCTAGCTTGTTGCAAACGATGATTTAGCTACGTNCTTGGTAAACTGGTAAACACTATTCATTCTTTTCCTTGTTGTTAAAGGTGGACATGAATATCGTGAACATGCAAACACTGCGTAAACATAGCGGGTCATGTACAACTTTTCTTCAATATACCCGACGAGCTCTCTCTGGATAAGTGAACAGAAATACATGGAAAAAGCAATAAGTAACAGCCAATAAAATGTTCAGCTATTCACAGACACAGATATTTCGCATCTAGCTTGTTGCAAACGATGATTTAGCTACGTNGCCAATAAAATGTTCAGCTATTCACAGACACAGATATTTCGCATCTAGCTTGTTGCAAACGATGATTTAGCTACGTAATTTCGCCGAGTGTTGAAAGTGTTAATTGCAATCCTTATGCCAGCTCTCAGTTACTTTTTCACATTGTAATGCAGGCCCCTCCTTTAATTTTTAAACTTAAATTATATCCCGGGAATAGCGAATAAACCGACGTTTCGGTTTGTTTTGAATGTTCTTCTGTAATGTAAAAGGAAACTAGTTTGTCAAGCCTAACGTAATCCAAATTAACTTAATTTCTCTCCAAATCAAAACTCATTACGCTATGTCTGTGAATATGCAGAAAACTTTTATTCCCCGTTTTATAAACTTTTATAATAAAAATTGGGAAATAAAAATTCCGTTTATTAAGTCCCATTAATTAAAATAATACGCTGGCGGTATGAAGACCGTGAAACTTTTTAAAGTTTGTAGTAAAAGTTTTCTTCGCGCGTAAAGGAGTAAAGTAAAAAAAAAAACTTAAACTGTGAAATAAAACCTCTGTNTTGTAGTAAAAGTTTTCTTCGCGCGTAAAGGAGTAAAGTAAAAAAAAAAACTTAAACTGTGAAATAAAACCTCTGGCATTATAGCTGTCTCTCACCTGACGACATACTTATGCAGATGCTTTTACTTAATGTGTACACATCTCTATGTACACNTTGTAGTAAAAGTTTTCTTCGCGCGTAAAGGAGTAAAGTAAAAAAAAAAACTTAAACTGTGAAATAAAACCTCTGTCATTATAGCTGTCTCTCACCTGACGACATACTTATGCAGATGCTTTTACTTAATGTGTATACATCTCTATGTACACNCATTATAGCTGTCTCTCACCTGACGACATACTTATGCAGATGCTTTTACTTAATGTGTATACATCTCTATGTACACTAGTGTCCAAAAGTTAAGCATATTAAGAAAAACTAGGAAAAGGGAAGGAGGCAGTTGCGCAATCTCCGTAAATATTTGTCAATGAGTGTACAGGCACGAGCACTACCAACCAGGGACCGGCACCGAAATTGAACTGGATATGAAAGTTACGTATCTGAAATTAAATTTCATTCCTAAGTCGCTGAACTAGAAAGAGCCAAGATAAACATAAATAGAAAAAAAAAAAAAAAAAACTGATTTGTTATAAACCGGGCGTGTCAATAAATTAATAGGTAATATGAAAGGTAGTGAGAACACAGCCAATTGTTTACAAGGCAAGGCATGGATGAGAGAGAAAGTTATATCAAAATTCGAAAATTATTTTTTATGGATACCATTATTAGTGTTAAATTTAAATGAACCTCTAGTTTTTACCAGTTTTAATAATAAATTATAGATAACTGCGTTTACTGCGTCAAATGCTTATTCATTCCTTTCTTGAAAAAGTGTATATGACTGATTAATAGCAAACTTTCATTGCCATGCGCTTTTCAGCTACAGCTCCTAATGGGTTGATAATTCTAAATATATGCGCCTACGTTCCAGCACAGATTCAGTATTTGTTTTCCGTCGAAATGCTTGTTCAGAATTTTATCAGCTGGCCAGTTGCTGTAACAGATGTNCACAGATTCAGTATTTGTTTTCCGTCGAAATGCTTGTTCAGAATTTTATCAGCTGGCCAGTTGCTGTAACAGATGTAAATGAGTATGCTTATTGTTTTCATGATCTGCTATCTTCCACAATAGCGAATCAATAAGAATTTACCTTCCTTCATTAAAGACTTACACGATTAACTGTTTAAAATACAAGATTTGGTTTTACCTAGTTAAATCATTCCCCAGATATGAAATGGCACTCTAATGTGTTTAAAAAAACTACCGTTTTGAAAATAAGCAAACGTTTTGGCAGATAATTTGAAAAATCCGATGTTCTTACTAAGTTCTAAATGTGTATCGAATTTGGTGAAAGTTTCACGGGTTCAAATGTTATTATTAGGGGACACACAGTGCATCCCAGACAGGCATTTGCATGAGAACATAAGCCCATTTTCCCCAAGGAAAGTAGCCAACAATGAATGGAAGTGAAGTGAATTGAATGTTTCAAGTTATTCCAATAATTATGGGGGGAAAATACATTATTTTTAACTATTAAAACTGTTAAATACCGCAGCGCCATTAATCTTTCGAAATACACTGTTTACGACCGCAAATAAATTTCTCATAAGAAAAAATAGACAAACTTTTAAAATATTATAAGCTTAGTATAAAGTTTTTTTTTTTTTTGTTAATGTTTAAATGGATTTATTAAGTTTTTTGTACAACTAGTGGCGTGCCCTGCTAGGTTTTCTCGCATTTATTGGTTTCACAGAATTCTTTCTGGATATCATTATTTTAGTTTTCCCTAAAGAATATACATAGCTTAATAATATGTACTTAAGATTTTGTTGGTTCCGCAATGCAATGAGATGCCGTTTAAACTAAAACATTCAGTTTCACTCCATGCTACATACATACATTCTTCTGCCGGAAGAAAGTTTGCTGCCACTTGAGACATAATTTTGGTAACGCCAGACACACAATTTTTTACTGGAATCACTCTCCAAAATTTGTTTTTTTATTTTTCCCCCTTCTCTAAAATATGCGGTAATAAGTCATCGTCTTGCTTCGCAACCAGTACAACAAACACTCTGGCGTGGGGATAATTTATTATGAAATAATGTTCAAATCGTATTTTTGTTTATATGTATTCACGATTAATTTACACGTCACTCTACTCTTTATGATTGTTTAGTTTTTTGTGGAGTGTACGAATTCATGAATAGGATTACCTAACGTACATACGTGTTGGTTCTGTCCACAAGCATTTTGCTACCAGACTGCAGTGTTGCTGTGGGTACAAATGGTACACGTTACTTCAGATTGGTAACGTCAAGCGTGCGTGCATTCCTATCTACGGTCTGGACGAGGCCGGGCAAAAGTAACTCGACACACTGCCATCATGTGTCAATACAGTGGATTTGGTTTCCAGTTTTTACACTGTTTTTTGAGTTACCAAAGAGTTAAAAGGGGCAATAATTTTGGTTTCCAATAAGTACACTAATCTCGTAGTCAGTTTGGATGATCGTGACTGTGCAGCTAGGGTTGAAAACCCGTTATATGTACTGCAGATGTCGCAACGTCACCCTCATATAAACAGAGGTACACTGATCCATTTCTCTCTCTGTCTGTCATTGCATTTGCACATTGTTGTTGTGTCGCACCGCATTATGAGTGGTTGTGCGTCATTACACTTCAGTGCTCAGTTTACCGGGAACAGCCAGTACAACTGTAACTGTCGCTGGCAGTGTGGGGTGAAGTCGTTCTCTAGAGTTGCTAACGGGCGAAGGAATATGACTCCTGAAATGTCACCCGCCTGTCGCCTTTGTGGCTGAATCGGCACGCAAGGCTCGTACGAGACACTTTCTGACCTAGTGTCTCTGTCTCTCTTTCTCTCTTTCTTCCTCTCTCTCCCCCTCTCCCTCTCGACATGACACTTGCGAACTTGGTGGGAGCTAGCAAGCCGTCGAATTTCCGTTTCCGAGTTGACGTCTCAAGGAAAGACGAGTGTGCATGNGTGGTTGTGCGTCATTGCACTTCAGTGCTCAGTTTACCGGGAACAGCCAGTACAACTGTAACTGTCGCTGGCAGTGTGGGGTGAAGTCGTTCTCTAGAGTTGCTAACGGGCGAAGGAATATGACTCCTGAAATGTCACCCGCCTGTCGCCTTTGTGGCTGAATCGGCACGCAAGGCTCGTACGAGACACTTTCTGACCTAGTGTCTCTGTCTCTCTTTCTCTCTTTCTTCCTCTCTCTCTCCCTCTCCCTCACGACATGACACTTGCGAACTTGGTGGGAGCTAGCAAGCCGTCGAATTTCCGTTTCCGAGTTGACGTCTCAAGGAAAGAAGAGTGTGCACGGCATGAAGGGAATGAAGACTAGGGACTTTAAAGTTTGCAGATTTGTTCCATTCTCTGGAGCCAGATCCACGCGTCCACAGTCGCGGAGAGCAGCTGCAGTAGCCCACAAGTTGTTTAATATTCGGTTTTGAAATTGGATTGAGCAAAACATTATGTTACACAATTACTTTAATTAAATGCAACAACAGAACCGAAAATTTTCTTCTGGTGACAGTTATATTTACTTCACTCTTAGATTAGCATTTTTTTTATTAATTTTTTTTTCATTGAAAGGCTTTTCTAGTTGTCAAAATGGTCTAATTATTAAGCAGTTGTTTATGTTCCATTGAAATATTTCAAGGTAAATCGTATTTCAAGACAGAAATTAAAGTCGATATTTTGTTGCTCATTCATATATCTGGGTATTGAAACATAAATGTGGTCGTTGAAAAGGGTCAGAGTCACTGTTTACGATATTTATTCTTATGTAAAACAGTGTTTTAAACTA
This sequence comes from Clitarchus hookeri, assembly GCA_002778355.1. Classification (NCBI taxonomy): domain Eukaryota; kingdom Metazoa; phylum Arthropoda; class Insecta; order Phasmatodea; family Phasmatidae; genus Clitarchus; species Clitarchus hookeri. The sequence goes on from NQII01000644.1 coordinate 354,674, forward strand.
TATTGACGATTCTGTCTTTTATGAACAGATTGCTGTCTTAAAACTGAGGAAACAGAACACGCGCGAATCTTCTTTATGATATTTCCAATCGCCGCCGCAATGCTTCCTTATGGCCGGATGTGACCTTGAGGCATTCGATATTGTTGACTAGGGATTCCCCTTAAAAACGTAAGTAAGTTATAAATCTCGGAGACAGTGACTCGTGCTCGCAAACCATCTAAGCGCAGCACACGATAATACTTGAAATATTGCTCTTGATTTTGTGACGCCTTTAAACAGAAATAATTCAACGAGACGGAAATCCAATAAAACGAAGGTGCCGACATTTAACGTCATATGAACGACGTCGCGTTTGACCGATGCACAGAAAGCGACTCATCTGGGTGGCTGATTTGGCAGGACCATGTGTCCGATTGGACCTTGATACTTCGTTTCTTAATCTTGATTCCTGTTACGCCTCCTCGGTGTCCTGCGTCCAATTGTCTACGTGTTGCACAGTAAGGTTATATTTGGCCGGTGCTGTACTCTGCGAAGCTCGGTGCCCAATTATCTTGTATGGGTGCCACTTATTCGCGAACCGTGCTACCGCTCTGCGTTATTACTGGTTCACATCTCCGACCACAAAACACAACGTCTGCAGCTCATTGGCTGTATAAACGATACACATACTTCGCCGAGTCGAGTACAGCACGCATATAAACAAATCTTATTTGCAACACTAGAAAATTTAAATTAATGTGGGAATGAAAGGGTTAACAATCCGTCGACATCGGAGTCATCTGAGACGAAAACCACCAGTTGTTCGGGCAATCAGGAGCAGATAATGAAGGCACCACAGCCTGTAAAACGCTTTCTTTACTTACATTCTATCTATAAATTATAACATTTCATTTATAAGTAATGTAACTAGATATAGAGAGAATATAGGTGTGCTGATAATGACTAGTAACAAATAGTTATATTGCAAAATAGTATTAAACTGAATGCACACAAACGCAGTGCGTTGTCCCTTCGGTGCAATTTTCTAGACTTTGTTAAGACGGAGGAATACATGTTTTCCTGCTCTCCGCACCGACCACCCCTCCTGCATCTGATCCCTGAAAGCAGAACTTAAGCAGGGCTTCAGAAAAGCTGGCAGTAACGATGAGTAGACTATACTTCCCTGAATGACGGTTTGCCAGCCAAAGTGGCTTCGTTAACCCTCTCCTACAAGGAGCAGGGCTAGGTCCCTTCAGCCTCATGGAAACTTAGCTGAAGCCTGTCTACAACAGCAGAATATCACCGATACAGTATAGGTGGTTCACGACTAAGAAGCGCCTGCCAATAAATTTCTTGAAGGGGAGCATCTTCCACGGGTACAGCTTGCGAGTAGATAGCTTGCACGGGGAGTGCGTCTTCTACGGGGAAAGCGCCTTCTACGGGGAGTGCGTCTTCTACGGGGAAAGCGCCTTCTACGGGGAGGGCGTCTTCTTCAACGGGGAAGTCTTCTTCAACGGGAAAGTCTTCTTCAACGGGTGCAGACGTCGCGAGGGCTGCTCGGTGGGTTTTGCACCTACCCCTGCGATGCGGCATGTTGGGAACCGAGGTGGTGCAGCTCTCGAAACACTCCTTGCACGGGAGGCAGTCCCGTATTTCTTCGTCCTGCTGTAGGTAGGCCGGCAAATACTTGAATACGGTCTAAATTCCGTAAGGTGCGTACACCAGGAGAAATTATTTCGGCAGGTACGGTAACTCGTCCCGTTTGTCCAAGGCACTAAGCGAGCACACCCTTCCAAATGCCAAAATGGCCGAAAGGATTTTATGGCCGCTCGGACAACACGCGTACAAGAGCGAGAAAAATGACTGATTTCCCGAGGAGGCTCAGGGTGCGTCTTATAGAGAGTTTTTAAGGGGAAAAAATAGTCCGTCCTCGCGATTTAAGTAAGCCACCGATTGTTTGGAACGAAGGTTTCCGAAAACACCCGAGTAATTAGCCAATGAGAAACATTGGCGGAGCAATTGGTTAATTAAATATATTGGAAGGGGGAGTGGCTTGGGTCAGTCGTCTGCTGGGTGTGGTGCTGGGGACAGCACCAGTAATGCAAAACAAATGGCAAACTAAAAACCAAGATGGCGGTCGAACGAAGGTGAGAGACTAACTCCAGTAATTTATAAACAAATTACAAACGAAAAAACAAGATGGCTGATGGTGGCTGTTACGCCTATCAAGATGACGGACTGCACCTTACAAAATGGAGGACGGTTGCACCTACCACGATGACCGACGGTGGCCGTGACGCCTACCAAGATGGTGGACTGCACCTACCAAGATGGTGAAATGAGTATGGGCGGAAGGAGGTTTGGGGAACCTCCAGAAAGTTATGGTTTTTAAAATATTTTGTAATAATTTTTAAATATTTTAAATATAATGTTATATTAATTGTTTTGATTTTTGTGGTCAAATGTTACCGGGGTCAAAGGTCAAGATCAAGGGCACATGGATCCAAGATGGCCGCTGGCCGACCCGAATGACAGATCACAAACAGCTTTGGCGCTCCGGTCCCAGGTCCCGATGTGCAAAAGTCCCCATAATCCCTCTACTATAGCTGTCATCAGAAGAAAATTCTCGATTCTGTTGTTACAATTAAAGCAATTGTGTAACATAATGTTTTACTCAATCCACTTTCACTACCGAATATTAAACAACTTGGTGGGCACACTTCGTTGCTTCCCCACTCTAGTACGAAGAACAAAGTTTATTATTTACTTAGGTTCTAACAAATCGAGTGTTTAAAAAATGAAATTTATTTTATGATAATTGCAGTTATCCCAATTGTTTATATGCAAAACAGAGAAAATCCGGGACACATGCGACACGAGTGCTACCTGGCGTCGAAATTTCGTAGTAGTAAAATTATTAGCATTCTAGCTTACCGACCTGAGTGAAATAAACCTTACTCGTGGTCCAGTTGTAACCGTAGACTAAACATAAGGTAGACCGATCTCACTGGCTGCGCACAACCAATCTCCGTGTCCCAACATTGAACTGCTTGTCTACCATTACGACCAGCAAAAACGCTGTGGAATGGGTTTGAGGTTAGAACACTGTTTAGTAAACAAGTGCTTTGAGATGTTTGTATACTTCCTCTAACCAATCTGTAGTGCTGTTTTATTAAACTCAAATTGGTAAAGCCATTTTATTAACATAGTAGTGATTGTAATTTAAAAATTAAGATATAAACAAACACGTTCATTGTTGACCATGTGACTTTAACAGTCGTGTTCCTTTGGGGGTAGGTCATTGTTTTGTACATGCGCGCAGAAGACGAATAAGCGGTCTACCTCATCTTCAGTCTATATATGTAACCACTAATATAAGCGATTAGTGAAGTGGCCCGGTGCGACAGAGGCTCCACGCACATGGATGGCCAACGAGAGGAATGTTTGCTGCTTGACCGCAGAAGAGGGGGCCAACTGGATTCCAGAACTGCATCGAGCCTTCCTGCGGATGAGTTGCGTCGTCCGCATTGTCACAGCAGGCTTCCTGACAGCGGCCAGCCGCGCTACTCCCGGTCGTGGTCCAGCACATTGCGCTTCGACCCGGGAATGAACGACTGTATGAATTTCATATTTTTTATTTTTCCCGGAAAATGCGTTGCGTTTTTTTACTGCTCTCCCCCGGCGTGGTGATAGGTTAAACGAGCATATTTTGTATTTCTGTGATGTAATATCAAAAATCAGTGTGATAAAAAAATGGAGGATATCACTTTTTAAAGTTTGAAGTTACAGGACTTTTTTTCTTGTGCAATAAATTTTTTTTTAAAGAATTACCCGATAATATGTTACGCTACCGCGCAAAATAATTTTTGAAGTCACCAGAATAGTATAAAAATTATTTTATATGTATTTTTAGGTTAAGCAAATCAATAACAAAAGGAAAATATCAGATACGAACAATGTAAATTGGAAGCTAGTAGCGAGTCGACGTTTATCGCAATAAATCATCGCCTACTAACGAAAAAATGTACTTCCCAGTCAAGAAACTGAGAGTACTGTACATGCGTAAGATTACCATTACGATGACTTCATGGTTCCCGTAACACGTTCACGTTAGCCGGCTATATTTTGACTAGTGTGTTTCAATGAGCCCTATCACTGTCGTTTAACGTAACGTAAAACTTACGTCCATCTAAAGAAAGGCTTTGCGTTTCATATTTACATTTTTATTTTTCCTGTCTGGTCTGCTCATGCATTTAACCTGGAAAAGAGGACCAAGGGATCATATAGGTTAAGCTATGTAGTTTTTGGTTTCGTAAATATTTTANTGGAAAAGAGGACCAAGGGATCATATAGGTTAAGCTATGTAGTTTTTGGTTTCGTAAATATTTTAAAAAATGTCTGTAGTTATCCAGGCCTTGCCATTAAACGTGCAAGTTTTACCGCTTGTTTGTTTTACCGCTTAGTTGTTTTACGAGTTTGANTTATCCAGGCCTTGCCATTAAACGTGCAAGTTTTACCGCTTGTTTGTTTTACCGCTTAGTTGTTTTACGAGTTTGATTAAATCACGAACGACAAACTTTCGCAATCTTTTTTGTAGCCACATCAAAGTTATCACACGTATACGGCTGTGAAATTTTTAAGTTTTTAGAGTTTTCAATCTGCNCTTTTTTGTAGCCACATCAAAGTTATCACACGTATACGGCTGTGAAATTTTTAAGTTTTTAGAGTTTTCAATCTGCGAAAGCAACAACTCTTCTTTCCCCTCGATATTTCTATTCAGTACACGAACTTTACGTGCTTAAGTTATGCATCATAATATGCCACCAGAAAAGACCGCGTTTCACGTACACGTGAAAGTGTAATGTGAAGTAATCGTATTACCATCCTTAAGGTTCATATCACTCGCTTTTGTTTTCCTGCCGAGTTAAATTTTTTAAGAAGAAAATTTACGCTCCTCTCTTTTCTCCCTGTGGCACTTGGCATACCAAGTGGCACATATAGTTTTACTGTTAGAAAGAGAAGGAACGTTGGCCTACGTGGTTACTTTTATGATGTTATATAGTTACGTGCAAAAAAGCACTTCTGTCGATGTATTATAATTTTTTGAACCAGTATAATTTAGGTGCAGTTAGTAAATGACTAAATATTGGCGTCCCAATTTAGATCTCTGTAAACTACCTGTCATAATAGAAGGCTTANAATTTAGATCTCTGTAAACTACCTGTCATAATAGAAGGCTTACCGGTTTTTGAATGTAGTAATTTTTCTACGTGTACCGTCATAATCACACTAAATACTATTACCAACCGTGTTGTACCATGTGCATAGCAGTCTGTGTGGATGTTTTACGATTAGGGACACATATAAATACACTCATTGCCATTAAAAAAATACATGTCAAATAAAAAATTCAGGAGTCAAACGAAATTTTATTAGTGTGATGGCACAAACGGTGAAGTGATTAAATTATAATTGCAGCAGGGTAATATTCAACCTCCGCCCACCTGTGGCACAGAAGAAAGCCCAGCCCAACCAATAGGGAATTTTTAGAAGCACACAGTAGCCGCTCAAACTCAAGCAAGGCCCGTTTCTAGAGCCTCGCGCAGCGAGTGAGAGAAATGGTGCGCACGCATCAAAGTAACCGCCGTGCTATTTCACTTGTATGTGCTTACCTATTTGGTGACCCCGTGTTGCTTCCGTGCATCAACATGTTCTGTGGTTAAAGTACATGGGCCCAATATTTCATTTATTTATTTATCTATTTATTCTGCGTGTTGGAGGCACCGCGATACGGGCGCCCCCATCGCTCACACACGCAAGATGCTAGACCGCTGTGCAGTGCTCCCGAAGTTACACTTTCCCGTGCAGATGAGATCTGTAACAGTGGCACTTCACTACACGCCATGAAAGCCCACAGACGTTGACTATTTTTCTCCTGCCTCATAAGGATACTGCGGGGGCAAACTCTAAAAATGCAATTTTTTTCACCATGTTCACAATTTTTTTTTCTGAATATAATTGTTATTATAATAACAAAACCCTATAGGCCTAAATAAATTTATTTTTTTCTCCATATTTTCTGGCAAAAGGTCGTGTTCCAAGGATACTTACTTGCTAAGATACGCGTAAATACTCAAACAACGAATGCACATAAACTATGCCTGGTTTGTTATATATGTTGATTTATCAGAACTGCTTTTCGGTATTTGCCATGCCAGTGTTATTCCCATTGGGTAATAGCAATAAACAAAATATTTGCGTTAGAAATACTTGCGATATTAGCATTAATCCTGGTTTTACCAATATTTAAAAAAAAAAAAAATAACATTTGCAGCATTGGCAATAGTTGAAATATGCTATCTATCATGCGATGCCAACATTAAAAATATTAACATGAACACGGGAACCATTCACCTCCTACCTCGGTGAACCAGTTTAGATTCCCGGCGGTATTTAACCCGGATTATCGCACATGAGAAACATGGCGGGCGTTGTCCCGTACGCCATTTATTTACGAGGGTGATTCAAAAAGTAAGGTTAACAAGAGCTCTCACGAACAAACTTTACTCCACGGGTAGATACATATATGATAACACAGCTGTATGGTACTGGTACACATTACCTTTCAACATAGTAAATATGCTTGTCCAAACATGTGTTTCAACGGTACACACCAATAGATGCCAGCATTGAAGAAATCTGCGCCAAGTCCCTGAGGCCATGTCGTGAGGCTTGCCGGTTGTCAATCGCTTACTTCTTCAATGGTTCAAAGAGATGTAGATTACTGGGTTCCAGATTGCGGCTGTAGTTGAGGATGGTCCAGTACCAGCCACCGGAAACGCCGTAACATTTCACGCGTGTCCGTGGCTGAGTGTGGTCGTGCAGCAACACGACGACTCTTGCAAGAAGTCCAGGTCGTTTTCTGCGGATTGCCTCCAGCAGCCGCCCCAGTGCGTGACAATAACTAAAGCGCGCGCAGTATTAGGTGTTAGGGGGTGCAAATCGCAAAATGAACATCTTTTACGAGATTAAAACTACAAAGTAAGAACATATTTAAACATATTCATTATAAATTGTCTATGCTACTTTAAAGCTATTTTTAATTCACTGGTCGTTTCAAACATGCAGACTGTCTATTGAAAATATGAAATTGGCAAGATTATTTTCGTATCTTCCTTATGGCATGATGCTTTTGCAGGGGGAGAGGGGGTACCACCGCACCCCCCCCTTGCGCACACCCAAGTCGCCATAACTTTATTTGCGGATGGAGCTGTTGCGAATTTCTTGTAAAGTGGGGACCGCGAGTGTTTTTAGGACCTGGATGCTTGCTTCGTCTCCAACGTCTCATGATGCAATGTTTCATCGCCTGTAACAATACGGTGCAGAACAGCTTCCTCATGAAATCGCATCAAGTGCATGAGAGACAGTCCCATCCTAGAGATCTTGTGACCTGCGAGTCGTCTGGCGCCCAGCGTGAACTTGTCTTTCTGAGGCCCAGTCGCCCATAGACGATATCGTGCACTCTGTCCACTGAGATGTTGAGTTCCTTAGCTGTATATCGCCAAGTCGAATGCGACGTTCGTCCTGAATCAGACCTTCATTACGGCACACGTTGTTATCTGTGGTGGGTTGCTCATCTTGCACATCTGTTCTGCCGTTATCGAACTCTGTGCATCAAATCCACACCTGTTTCCGTGACATGGCATTAACACCTTAACCCCAGCAAGTTGACGATGCATTTCGGCTGGTGAAGTGCCCTTTAGAGGTAAAAACCTGACCACACTAAGTACTTCCACGTTTGACGATGTTTCTGTGAGCGCAGCCATCTCACAATTGGTATTGCGAGGGTACGGTGAAACACATGCGTGATATAACGGCTGCGTGGCAAAGCCGTAGTATTCTGCTGCGGCCTGGCGGGAAATTCGAACGAGAGGAGGAACATGATACTCGCGAGAGCTCTTGTCACCTTACGTTTTGAATAACCCTCGTGTAATAGGAATGTGAATGTCGATGTGAGGGATGGCATGTTGTTGTGGCAGGCATGAAGCCGCGCGTGAGGAACCACTACCGCGCGCATCAGCTGTCCGTGTGGCTGCGGCTGGTGCCAGAGCTACAGAGAGCCGGCATGGCGGCCACACCGCGGCACAGCCTACTGCGAGACCCAGAGCACGACGAGCAGCCCGCCAACCTCAGCCAGGGCGCCGCCTCCACC